>APFE030391928.1:0-11899 GCA_000404065.3 Pinus taeda | reverse complement strand
TCCCTTTGTACCCCATATTATCCCCCCTAGGTATATAACATTCCACCCCCCTTAGCATGTTTCGTCCCCAAAACATGGTAAGAACACAAATAGTAAGATCTACTCAAAAGAGTAGTCCACTGGTACCATGCACGTGCATCTAGCCATCCAAGAGAAAGGTGAACCCTCGATCTCACTGGTGCCTCGCTCGCTTGAGATGGAAGTTGACCGTGGCAGCTCTTTTGTGTTGACGTGTAGTAGGTGGATTGTCGCTCCTCGCTATCCGTCATACGGGGGTTGTTGTCCTTGTGGCTAATTGGTTGCCATCTTGTTGGTTGTTTTCTTGCAGGGTGATGTGGGTGATGACATGTTGAATTTTTAACCCACGGTCTCTTTTCTTGAATTCACCCTGCTGTGGTGCCTGTTGTGGTGTCTTCTTTTCCAATATGACTTCAACCACTGAACCCTCATCAGATGTGTCAGCACCTGTTACCTTTTTGGCTTCAGCCTCTATTTGTGTTTGATTGTCGACCATCAACTGCTCATCATCTGATATGTCAGTCCCTGGAACATCTTCTGCGTCAACCTTTGTGGACTCTACCTGTTTATTTATGGAAATATCCTGTAATGTAATTTTCTTCTTTTTATACCAGAGCTTCAAGAATTTCTTCTGCACATTAATATTTATAGTACCCATTGATTCCATCCACGGGTATCCCAAAACAACATCCAAATTATCTGTCTCTGAAGTATAAAAATCACCATGCAACACATACTTATCCATAGAAATCTTCAAATCCTTATACACTTGGACATCTTCATCATCAACTTGTGTATTTTCAATGTTTTTTGTTGGAACTTGCAAATTATTTTCCAAACTAACATTGATGAAATTATGCTTGCAACTAGGATTTATAGAAACAATGATCTTCTCTTTCTGAATCAATCCATGAACCTGCAATAAGGATATACTAGTAGGAAATAATCCCATATGTTTCTCCTTAGTTTCCTTCTTTTTTTTAGCATAAGACCATTTGTCCATAAAGAGTTTTTCAAATTCTTCATCCGACAAGTCTTCCAACTATTTGATTCCTAGTGAGTTCCACCATCTGTTAGCCTCCTCTTGCAAATTAAACCGTACTATAGGCTTCCAAAATATCCCATATTTGAGCTTTATTGTTTGTAGGAATTCTTCAATAGTAGGACCATCATCTTTTCCTGTAAAATGTAGAGTCGTCATGAAGAGGGTTTTGAGAAAAAATTCTATGTCTTGGCAAAAATTTGAAATTGTCACAGTTTCGTCAATATTGCTCAGAATCCTTATTATGACATGTTTTCAGAAATGGAACAATCATTCTGCATCTTCCCATGTGATAGAAATCCTGATCCAGGCACTAGAATTCTAGATCTGCGCTGCTACTCTCCCGCCGTCACCCAAAATTTCTGAAAAAAGAGCCGATTTTAAATCAGCGATATCTCCCTCATCCGGACTCCGATTCGACTGATTGTGTTTTTGAAATTAGGTGTTTTTTCATAAAAATTCCAGATATACAATTAGATCTTGCAGATCTTGCACCAGGACGTCCAGATCTGCGCCGCAAACTCGCTGCCCTGAAAAATTGTCTACAATCCCACTGATTTTTAGATCAGCAATATCTCCTTCATCCGGACTCCGATTCAGCCGATTTTTTCTTTTGAAATCGGGTATGTTTTCACATAGAATCCAGATCTGCAATTATATTTTGTAGATCTTGCACCAAAATGTACATATCTGATCTGCAAACTCGATGCCCTCGAAATCCTGCAAAAGTAAAAAAAATTCTCCACTTTTGTGCCCAAGAAAGTGCTATGATACCACTTGTTGTAGATCTGACCCAGAATTATATGAGAAATAACAAATATACCCAATAATAACAAGATCAAAATAGATAGAAATGATTCACTTTATTGATCAAACCCTTATGGTAGGGCAACACCATACATTCACTCCTTAAGGAAAGAGAACACTCCACAAGCCATATGCTTGTACATACAATAATTCTTGACACTATATTTCTTGACCTCTCCATGTGGAGTCTCTAGCCTCTATATAGGCCTCATACATACAATACCATGGATCATTACCATGGTTCTCTCATACCATCGACTAATACCATGGGTCCATTACATTATTACTAACTACTTGTGGTCCCTTACATGATATGGGTTAACCACCTTATTTATTACTATGGCCCATCCCATTATTACATTATTACCTTGGGTACCTCCCTTGGTACCCCATATTATCCCCCCTAGGTATATAACAAGGTATATAACACTTGGCCCTTGAGTTAAGTCACCAAGGGAGGAGAAAAAGCAAAATTCTTTTGGTTTGAATCTCAACAAAAGGCATTCACAGAGTTGAAAGATTGCCTCTGCTCGGCACCAGTGCTCGTATTACCAGACTTGAAATAACCATTTGAGGTCGAGATGGATGCCTCTGACTATGCTATTGGGGTAGTCCTTACTCAACATGTGCATCTAGTGGCATATCACAGTGAGACACTTTCAGACACAATCTGGAAGTATCCCACTTATGACAAAGAGATGTATTCCATTGTGCAGGTCTGCCGACAATGGAAGCATTACATTTTGGGGAAGGAAATGGTCATCCACACAGACCACCGACCCTTGCAGTTCATATAGACCTAAGGGAAATTATAGAATGATTACCATCAGAAGTGGTCCACATACACGCAACAGTTCCATTTGAATATCAAGTATAAGAAGGGCAGTAACAATAATGTTACAGTTTGCTTCAGTTGGCCACTGATCATGGCGTTAACCACCGTGCTCAACTCTTGTGGGCACGAGACTTCTGATTGGCCACTTCTCTACAAAAGCGACCCAGAATTCAACCACACATACCAGACACTCCTGAAGGGTCAGCATGTTCTAGATTTTGACCTCTAGGATGCCCTGTTATGCCACCTGGGTCACCTTTGTGTTCCTTCAAGCGAGCGTGCCAAGATGATTTGGAAACACACTATAGTCAGGTTGCTAGGAATTTCGGGGTTGATAAAACGGTGACAGTACTACAAAAGTATTTCTATTGGCTGAATCTTCGACAGGATGTTGGGAAGTACATCAGATCATGCACTACCTGCACCATTGCCAAACCAACCATCAAGAAGCAAGGTCTCTATACCCCACTGCCTACCCATAGTCGACCTTGGGAATCCATCTCCATGGATTACATGTCAGGCTTTCCTTCGACTAAGCATGGAAATGACTGTGTTTTTGGTGGTCATCGATAGGTTTTCGAAGATGGCCATTATGGCAGCTTGCAAAAATAATATCACAGTCGAAGCCACTGCTAAACTCTATTTTGAATGAGTGTGGGTACACTTTGGGATCCCACAATCTATCATCTCAAATCGGGACAGAAGGTTCCTAGTCAATTTTGGTCCAGTCTCTAGTCAATGCTTGACACCAAACTCACTAAGTCCACAACCTTCCATCCTCAAATTGATGGCCAGACAGAGGTTGTCAACATGATGATTGTATACCTTCTGCGCATATACAACTTAAAGCATCCATGCACATGGGATGAGAGCCTCCCCTATGTTCAACACAACTACAACTGAGCTCTCCACAACTCGACTGGCCACAACCCTTTTAAAGTGGGCTTGGGATTCCAGCCACTATGTCCCATTGATGTGGCCATGCCATTTGCAGCTACTCACATAGATTCGGCTCATGTCTAGTCTGAAACAGATAAGGAAAATAGCTTCATTGAGCACATCCAACATCTTTTTCAGCAAGTCCATGCCATTCTGGAGAAATCAAATACTAAGTACAAGCAGCGACATGATCAACATCAGGTGCCACAAAAGTTTCTAGTGGGCGACAAAGTCTAGTTGCATTTGCAAAAGGAACGACTTACCGGAGCCTATCGAAAACTTAGACCACTCCGATATGGTCCTTACACCATTACCAAGGCTATGGGAGACGATGCATTTGAGCTCAACATTCCACCATTCCTTGGCATGCACCCATTGTTCAATGTGGACTACCTTCAGCCATACTTTCCATCATTACTAGACATATTCAACATTGCAGAATAGCTCACATCCATAGAGTTAAATCCTGATTGAATGGAACAAGCTGCAACTGATCGAATCATGGACACATAGATCAAGCACACTCACCACCAGAATATCCAACTATATCAAGTTGTCAAAGTAGGCCAACTCTTTCACCAGGGTAAGTGGCTCACCAGCGACCAAGTTCAGCAAAAGTTTCCTCATCTCATGGAGGAACTCAAAGTAATGGGGACCGTTGCTTCCTAAGGGGGGACAAATGATCCAAGTGGATATTGGTGGCCACTCACCAATTCCACTTGCACCTCCACCATTGCTTCTTTCAGTTTTTCAGTTTCCTTAATTGTAGCACAATTTACTATTTTTAACAGTTTTTTCAGGTCTTAAACTTCTGGAGTCGTTTTGAGGCCTTAAACGACGTTTTTTTGGAAATCTACAGCCAACGATTTTATGTTTAAAATCATCTTTTCCATCATAGTCCCTGGAGAGATCTTTCCAACAGGCTATCATGCACGTCAAACGGAGATAATATGACCATGTCACGACCCCGGGAAGTTTGCTATCCAACTCACCCCAATTGGGCCCATAAACTCTTGGTGTTACATCTCCTCGGGTTAGGGTTTTGGTTGTTTAGAGTTTGATCTTATTGTTCAATACTAAAAAGGCCCTTGAGCCTCATTATAGCTCAGTTCAGAAGCATGTAGTCGCCACATCTTTTCTCAGAGATAAGCTACCATCGCCTTAGCAGGTGCATTTCCATTTCTGTTTGTAAGCATATTTTAGTATTTTACATTAATGAAATGAAGTATTATTTCTGCTGCATCTCTGTGTTTATGGTTATCTCTGTAATTTGTTGCGTTCATGTTTAAATCTAGATCATCAAAGCCCCTATCCATTTAACCCCCAACACTTCAATTGATTAACTCTTTAGGCACACCCGACGCTAAATCGAGGGCTAAAAAAGGAGCTAACCAAGGAGATAATTTAAGTGAAAAAAAGGAGCCAAACCTTGCACTATCACTCTCAATATTTTTGGGGAGATTGATGACGCTATTTCCAGTGCTATCACTAGTGTTATTTATGGGGAAATTGATGGCGCTATTGCCGATGTTATTTACGATGCTATTTCTGGCACTATTTCTAACAATACTTTTGGTGATGTTTAAAACACTATTATTACTTAAATTAGCACATAAATATTTTGGCATATGAAAGCAACACCAAAAATAATGCCATCCTGACAAATAATGCTGACTTTTTCAAAAAAAGGGAGAAAAATACACTAAAACAATCATGGGAAGCAAAAAAGGGAGCTAATCTTAGGGATTTGTTGTAGTGAGAAAAATAAACTATAGTAATTGAATACAGAATATAAGAACGATAGAATGAAAAGGAAAATGAAATTATGATACATATTTAAATAAATTGTTACCTAGCAAGGGTTAAGAGGAAAATACTAGAGAGTTCGTCTCTATGACACAAAAGAAAAGAATTTTGTCACCGAGTGTCATATATAACAAAAACAGACTAAAAATTATATAAATGTTCTTATGAAGCTAATAGAAGAAATTTATAGAGTAATTTTGGTATAATAAGAATGATAATTATAATATTGCTGGTTATGCCTACTCATTGATTCAAAAAACCCTTTTTAAAGATGACCAATTATCCAGTATTGGACATTAGTGGTATAAGAAATAGAAATTGTATTATTTTTTAATCCAAACCAAAAAACCTAACCGGGGAGTAATGGTGACAAAGTACTTCGGTCGTGCTTAGTACTAAGACAAAGAAAAGATTTGCAACTAAAGATACTGGACAAAGAGTAAATTCAACAGAACTGAGTCACCCTATTTATACAAAAAAGAATTATTAAGGGAAACATGTCAGATACATTAGTAGATTCAACGCTTAATTAGATATAAATGAGACCAATTCCAGAAATTGAAAAAAAAAAAATTAAATTGAAGAGTAGAAAATCTAACTATAGGGAAGAAAACCTTGATGTCGTAACGATGGTCCAAAAGGAAAACCAGACTAAAAACCAGAAAATAAATTTTGGAATCGGAAAGACTTATTTCTAATAACCGAGAGATGAACCCTAATATAATAAAAAAGGAAAAAAATGGGGTTCACTGTAACATAAAACATTACATTAGAGAACGAAATTCTCTTAATAGGTAAGGAAGAAACTTTGGGGTGTTGTAGAGACTGAAAACCCTCAAAATAAATTCCAATAACACTCATTTAAAAAAATTCAGGTAACGATGGAGAAAAATATGTAAGATATTATGCGAGAAAATGATATGGCTTATTGTTACCTGTTGAAAAATTTGCAATTTAATAATGGCGGAAGATGTGTCTCTTTAGGAAACCGTGAGTGTTAACGAGTCTTTCCTTCCAAAGTTAAGGAAGGTTCAATGCAACCTATGGAAAGGAAAGAAAAATCGTGGAGAAAATTAGTTTTGTATTCAATAAAATGTCAACGGAAATATATAAGCTTACCTTCGACATTTTTTTTTGGCATATTGCAGGTTTCAATTCCATGTATTTGACAACATAAAGTCAGTGATCTCTGAGCGACAAATGGAGGTAGTATATAATAGAACTGAAACTAAAGAACTGCCTGTAGCCATACGCTGACGAAAATGGTGGAGGATTGTTGAAACGGGTAAACCCTAATCGCATACCAAAGAGGAGTAAATGCGAAAGAAAATGGTGGAAAATAGAATTGAATGAGGCATTAATCAATCTACAAAAACCTAATCACATGACAATTGTTGATATAGTGATAATCAATCAAATTCGTTGAATTAAACTATTAAGGTACAGTAAATGTGGTAACAAGATTGCAATTCCCTCTTCCTCATAGAATACTTTGGGAGCATATCAACATTACGAATACCTGAAGGAAAATAAATTAATAATACAACATTAGTTGATGTAATTGATAATCAACGATTGTCTATCCATTCAGTTGCTATACTATAATGTATTAATGTCAGGAATGAACCCATATGAATCAAGTTGTATATGGTAGATAACCATTAAAGAAATCATGAAGGATTGGTTATTAGTCCCTGCGTGGGACTATTATCATTGATAGAGCGTTGAATGTATATTAATTCTTTGTTTGATCAGAAATATATATCTGCACCAAAGCTTTAATCAAAGTTTTAGTATTAAAAAAAAAAAAATGTATTAAGTTTTTTTTTATTGGTTTATAGCTTTTGGGTTTTATTGCAAGCTTCACACATCCCAATGCAATTTAGTTTTGGATATCCTAAAGTTTTTATTCATGCATCAACGAAAACTTTGGATGTTTCGACTTTCGCTGGCTAGCACATAAAAGTAACTTTAGATATATAGACTTTGGTTGGTTTGCAGTTAATTGCGAAGTTTGGATAAACATTTATATGAGTTCAAAAAAATAATAAACTTTGGATATCTAAACTCTCAAATTTTGGATATCTAAACTTTTGGCTGTCAAATCATTTGCATGAGGTTGGCACCTGGTCGGCTAGCTGTCTCACTGTCTTCATTGCGTTTCCATGACGTTGGCACCTGGCTCGCTAGTTGTCTCAGTGTTTTCATTGCGTGACTACTTCCACAAACATGATGACACTAAAAACTGTAGATCATGATCCCTTCCTATTTAACGCAACTTTCCATTTAACTGCTATTGCAAATTAAAAGTAGTATGTCGCTGTGAAAATTATATCTAGCTTCCCATTTATACACAGCTTCCCACAACTTTCCATTTAGGTGTTGCTGCAAACTGAAGGTATGTTGTTGCTTCCCTTTTAGCAGCTACTACTGCAAACTAAAATTATTATGTAGTTGTTGAAAGTCTATCTAGATTCACATTTATATGCAACTTTCCATTTGGCTGTTGTTGCAAACTTAAAGTATGCTCTTACATATATCTTCCAATTTATCTGCCCATTTAGACATTGATGAATTGGTGTTGCTGCATATTGAAGGTATGCTCTTACATATATGGATCAATTTTTTGGATCTTTAAATGAATCAAAAGAGTAAACAGCAACAGGTCAACAACATCTCAAGTACAATTATTGCTGGAGTCATGGTTATACAATTATTGCTGGAGTCATTGGGCAGTGAAATGTTTCACAATAAACCTACTTCTTACCGGTTCTTGGGAAAAGTTCATTTGATTTCATCACTAGAGGCCGATTGAGGTCATTGCTTCCTGCTTCTATTTTTTAGGTCTTTTGGGCCCACTAAAATAATTGATTCATTAATTTTTTTCAAGCTTTCTTGTATCTTGAATATCTGGCTTTAATTATTGAAGCTTTTATCACAGGTCGGGATTTTAGTAGCCCTATCTGAGTTCGTTCCATGGATCTTGGAATGGACGTTTATATTTCACAAGACTATGTACAAAGTCGCTACAAGAGAAAAATATCGATGCATAATCAAGATGGGCGGAACGATATTAAGGTCATGGATGAGAAAAAAGTGTTGCCACCGGCCGATTAGGATATCGCTAGTAGTAGTCGTAACAGCGTTGGAGATTGCAACAAATTCAAGGAGGACATACTTTTCAATTTTTTCATTCCATAAATTCTCGCCCCAAAAATAGCAATCTCAGTTATACCTACTGCTATGAGAAGTCAAGAAAACTTCCTATGTTTTAATGACTCTCAACAAGTGATGGCATCTCTTTTATTGCTTTCGTTTAGATTCTATTATATTGCATTAGTTTCAATCATTTTTTAGTTTACACTGTATAAGCAGAACTTTTACATTGCAGCAGTTTCAATTGTTTCTTAGTTTATACTGTAAAGCCGTATTGATTCGTTTAGATTAGATAGACTAAGAAGTTATATTGTTTATGCTATTAGGTAAACTAAGATTAATATGATAATAATCTCTACATATTCTATAATGACTTGTGTAATAAATTAATTGGCATCATGCTGTAAAGCTACAGTCGCCTGCAATTTATAGACATTTATTAATACGGAGTTTCAAGAATATTTATTTATGATACCTTGAGAAACATAACATCTTCTGTTTTGCAGAAAAAAGGCCAAGTGAAAGAGCAACAATTTATGAGAAAGCTACAACAGCGAATGGAGGAGGAGGTAAAGCCCAAAATACCAATTGCACGAAGGTTGCCCCTTACAACTGATGAACCACAAGCAAGTTTTAAATTTATGCAAGCCAGTTTATGTATCATGGTGATGCTAGTTTTGAATGACCGAATTCCTATTTCAAAAGTTCAAAATGCCATCCAAAGTCTCTTATTTGAATTATATTATAAAGTGCATTTTGTCAAATTTAAAGGTTCTGAGAAAGCCCCCCTGAAAGAGCAAACTAAGCCATTGAATATAAAGCTTCACGCAAAATCCAGAGCATCTGAAAGGGCTGAATTCGATCACTTTGTATCTCCAAACCCCGTTCCTAAATGATTTTGTGCATTTCTGTTTAGCATCTTCATTCAAATAAAGCTTCTTTAAGTTCATAATGCTTCTTGTGATACTTGGAATAGGTGGATGAAAAGCTTTCCTATCTCAAGAAACAAAGGCAGGAAGAGCTACGACTCAAGAAGGTATAGGTTTCAATTCCACTTGTATTTCTCTTTAAGGAACTCTTTTGGAGGCTAGTACCAACTGTATCTGGTATTTTATTAACAATTGGTCCTACTCCTTTAGTTGCATGCGATAGATCCCTTTCAACTTATTTTACCTCCATTTTCACTTGCTTTGCTACGGCATGCTAGGATTTTGAATTCTCTGTATGCATAATGATTGGCCAAAATTAGCTGCATTTTGCAATAATTTTTTCTCAAGTTTATTTTTTTTAAAACAAAATCAGTTCAACCATAAGCCCCCTGTTGGTACCAGTACAGAGCTTACATATGTATATTTGGCATGAAATCTGCTGACCATTTTTTTCTTTCCACTCTGGTGGCACAGGCTCTTCGGAAATGACAAGATAATCTACAACCCAGGTAACAAAATAACTTGTCTTTATGCACATACCAATTATTTTGTACATAGGTTAACTTCCTTTAACCAAAACTCTTGTTTGTTTTTCTACAGGTAGAAAAGTTTTGGTTACCAAGGCACAAATCAAGTAGAATTGTAAGCGATCTAATATTTCATCCTGTTCGTATTCAGACATGTATTTGGGAATGTTTGAAAAAAGGGGTTTTATAACCCAGTGAACAATTATACTATGTGTTCTCAGTTTTGTATTTAAATGAAATTACTGGTTTAATTATGCTTTTCATTACTACTAGCACCAACAAGAAACTAACTCCTGATAAATATTATTGTTGATAGTAAGTTATTTCTGGACAATAATTTGGAAATATGTCCTGAATGTATTTTGTGATACTTTCATAACTAGTATATTTACCTTAGTCTATACCATTTTCTTGTGTCCACAGTTGTTAGAGTGACTGAGTATTGGTTTTCCCAATGTTTTCTATTACATTCTCTTTTTCACAAAGTTTGCACACATCATTTAGTGATTATTTGCATCACATATGAACTATAGGGTCACGAAATCCATAATATTTTTGGTTTGCACCATATAGAGGTTTCATCTATTTTATTTAGTTTCATTGTCTTAACACACAATCATGCAGTCCGTAGTCATTATTAAGGGTATGATGGGTTTGTCATATGTTGAATGTTGAATACATAGTTCAGAGTTCAACTTTACTACTTGTAAGTATGTTTAATGGTTTATAATGCATGAATAGTCGTACTGATTTGATGGATAGAATTGATATCCTTTCTTTACAATCCTCAGAGTACATGAACAGCTGAGGTTCTGAGGCGCATATTAGGGCTGAGGTTCTGTTGATAGATCTTCCTGAATTGTAGAAAAGCAGAACTTCAAAATATAGATGTCAACATTTAGTTGCTGTTAGCTAACTTGTAATTTCTACTAATAATAACCAGGAAACCTGCTAATTCAAGGACTGATACCTCTTCCATACTGCACTATCTCTATGTGGTTATTACACCAAATTTCCACAAATGTTTAGTACTTACAACTTTAAGTGTTTGTATTGTATTGTCCCTGCCAAGGACTGATACCTCTTCCATACTGCACTGTCTCTATGTGGTTATTACACCAAATTTCCACAAATGTTCAGTACTTACAACTTTAAGCGTTTGTATTGTATTGTCCCTGCAAACCCCGGCATGGACTACCGCCACGACAATGGCTCCTTGTTTAAAACAAAGTGGATAAACCTAATCGAATGATGAGAGAGCATTGGATACATATTCATTACTATAATCAGACTAAGCTCCATAATTCTTTTATATAGAAATTGTAAATATTTATTTAGTGCATGAGATCAATTAACCATATATCCATAAATTATTTATGGAGAGAAGGTATAGAGAGAAGGTATAGGAGATGCAAGTAAATCAATAGTTGTATTTTTGATTGGAAAAAATATATATAGTAAATGTGAGCCCAACAATTTAACTGTAAAGAAGAGAGACTTCAGTCTAAGGAAAAACTGGAAATTTTTTTAGGGACTTCTAGTGGTGAATTCACTTTCTATTTGGGAAGTGTCTTTGTCTCTTCCACTCCTTATCACTCTTTCCATTTATTTTTTTTGCTTCTAATGGGGTACTAAGGGCTTATAATCTTTTTTTGTAATTTAGTATAAGGATACATGTATATAATGTTACAAGTAATTTGGTTAATGTTACAAGTAAAAATTCAGTTATTTGAAGACCTTGTTCAAACAAATCAGTAATATGTAATGAATTGTATTATCAATATATGAATGAAATAACGAATACTACAACCAAAAATGCATAGTATAAAGAAGCAATTTT
>APFE030391913.1:0-13780 GCA_000404065.3 Pinus taeda | reverse complement strand
TACATAAATATATATGTTTGTAATATAATTTCTTTTAATATTTTTTTTGTTTTGCTTTTGTTTTCATTTTTTCTATTCAATTTTACCTTAAATGTTGAGTCTTTGTTTCGAAATCTAAGGTGTTGTTGAGTTCAATGCAATGGCTTCACTGATTTTCACTTATATGTACAATATATGATATATTTTTCTATTAAAATTATGAAATCTCAAATGCATTCACGTTTTTTTATTTAGGAAAGGAATTTAAAGGATACAAACCAAAATATATTGACACCATTATACACATATTAATGTTTCTCTGACCTCATTATTCATGAAAATCCCTCTTTGAATGGGTGTGAGATATGCAAGACACCTTCCACATGATTTGGAAGAGAATCGTATTACAATGTAAAAATATATTTTTTGATGGTTATTGACAAATTAATAAATATATTTTTAGGAAAAACATTAAAGTATATGGAAATGTAATAAAATAGGTAGACAGTCAATCAGAAAGATAATACTTTTCATGAAGAAGGAGATAATTGTTCAACAATACACATTGTTTAGGATTGGTAACACCTACATCACCTCCTATTGCAACTCTTCTACTCAAAATGTTCATATTTTTATTATATATGTACAATGAGAGACTCCTTAGTTCTCCTTTGGATCAAAAGAAGCCATGAAGGTGAAATAAACTTGGACATGCATAAAAAAACCTTAATGGAATAAAAGAAGCATCCATTGTTTCTTTCACTAAATTGTAATATAATTACGTTTATGCATCCTAAATTGTCTTTCATCATTTAAAATAAAAAATATCATGAAATGTACACACCTTTCGCATTGAGGATTGTCATTGTTTCTATGTCCCAAAGGCTCCCAACATGCAAACATTAAATGACCCGCAAATTTATTCCTTGTTAGTTATTCCCCACATGTTAGTTTTATCCAACAATGTCACAAGTAATTCTTCTTTGTTACTCACTTGATTTTTTTATATACTTTCCACAATTGCGCTATGTTTTTCTTTCTTCTCGAAGGGTTCTATCTACTAGCAAAAATTTCAAGGATGGAAATTTATTTTAAAGCTTATAAACCTTTTCTAGCATTAGTACCCACTAATATGCATAATATAAAGTGTTTAATGATATTTTCATAAAACTCTTGAGAGTTCTAATGATTTTGAAGTTAAAATAATTTTAAATTATAAACATTGAGAAAATAAATTAAAATATGTCAAAATTGATAACTATTTTTATTTTTTATTTTGGAAAACCATGGAATATTATCCCACTCTAAATATTGCCCGAAATAAATTTGTCTACTACATTTACATTGGAACATTGTTTATTCTACTGAGAGCTCATAGACTATCTGTCAATATCATCTCATTTTTCTCTCTACTTAGGCATGCCCCTTCCTCTTCAAGGGTGATTTAATTCCCAAATAATGAGAACTAAACATGCTTCTTTTGTTATACCTAACTACTTTAAGCATTTAATATGTTAATTGAGTATCCTACTAAATATATGTGGGATTTTCCACTTCCTTATTTGTATGGGTCTTTAGCTATGCATAATCATTTCTAACTTCTTCTTTGTCTCATATAATTGTTTGGATAACATTCTCCTTTTTGACATTCGCTAGGATTATAAGAAATCTATTTTTCCTTGTTCACATTTGCTAGCAAGGCCCGTTTATTCATGTAGAAAAGTTGGACATATATATTTTAATTTGTGTGGTCCTATGCATTTTCCTTATGCATATGAAAATAAATGTACGAAGAATTGTGTTGATGATTACACTAGAATATTTTAGGTTTACTGTTAGGTCCGTATATTACTAGTGTAACCCCTTATTGTTATTAATACAACCACCGTATTATATTTTTGTGCCCATGTATTCCCCATATTTTTATTATTGTGCCCCATATAAACCCATTATTATTATCATTGTGCACTTACATTAATATTGTTATGTAAGCTTTGATTATATTATGACCCCTTAGACTCTTATATATAGAAAGGAGGTATTTTCATTTGTATCATTGAAGAATTTTTCATGTGTAATGTAAAGGAGGTTTCCCCCTCAAACAAGATTATTTCTAAGGCATTGATCTATCTTTTCTGTCTTTTTGTGGGTTGGTTTCATAACATGTATTTATTGAAAAGTAAATATCAAGCTTTCAAAACTTTTAAGGAATTTCATGTATGGATTGGATATGAAGCATAATCAAATATTATCTCTCTTCATACTGTTAATGGAAGATAATGTACTCTAATGAATATTAAAATATCTCTACAAGCATGGGATTCAACATCATAGCATAGTTCCATAGAATTCTCAACAAAAATATGTAGTTGAAAGAATGAACATTACTATAATTAATGTAGATTTCTCAATGAGGATTTTGAAAAATTGAACACTGATGTTTTGGGATGATGTGATTCTGTGTGCAATGTATGTGAAAAACTTATGTCCATCTCACTCTCTTAGAAAAATACTCGTTGTAAAATGTGGTATGGATGAAATCCTTTGATAATCCATCACAAGGTCTTTGGTTCATCTACATTCACTTATGTTTTTTATAGTATAGCCATTATTGCATATTGGGTATATTATTGTAAGTTTTTACTTCTAACTTTGTGGTTGTGACGTATCAGAATTTGGTTATGGTTCCCTCAAAGGATTTCAACATAATTTCTATTTTTCTCAATGGTTTCAAAATGAAATAAACTTAATACATGGAGTTCCTTCTAATATTTTACAATCTTTCTAGAATTTTCACTCTATGATTAAAATGTAACTCGATTCTCATCTCGATATAATTTTTCTCTGTACAAGCATATATGTACAATAATAATGTTATTCCCTTTACAACAAAGTATCGGGTTGAAGGATTTCATCTATATTACTAAGGTTAGACTCTAGTTATGTCAAAACTCTCTATAACGTTCTTTGCTTGATTAATTTAGATTTATTACAGTCCAAACAAAGGAATTCATTTCTTGGATGTGTAGGTTAATCTATGACCAACTTGGGTTAACTTGTGACATTGTTTTGGGGCAAAAATTCATGCACGATTTTTCGCCTACGCTTCAGCCTTCAAATACTTATCCAATGCTTCTTCATTATAGGGTTTCAATGTCAGTTGCAATTTTTGCTTGATTTTGGCCACAAGGAAATTTGATTTTGTTTGAGTGTAAATAATACCCTTATCTAGCTAGGGATTTTCCCAAAAGGCCCGACACTCGAAACAATGCATGTATATCAATTTAAATTCAAGGGATTTACCCTCTCTTTTTTAGTGAGAATATTTAATTATGAGAAAATAGTTTTGGCTGTCTTATAGCCCCAACAATGTAAATCTTTCTTTTTATTCATAAGAGAAATTTATACAATCTATTTACTTGTTACTGTGTGTAATGAAGTGATTCCATCAAAAGTTTAAAATACTATAATATTTGTTCTATTTATATTCTATGAGTAAAAATTAGATATTCATGTCAACTCGATATATTTTGTTTCTGAATAATGATTGTATATAATTTACTATTACTATAATTTTCATTGAAGAATATCATATGCAAATTAGGCAAGAGGCATGTTGAACCCTTTTCATGGGAGTTTGAGAAGGTTGTCCTTTAGGCCCTAGTATAATTAATTTACCCAAGGTTGCTTGTCCCATTGCCAATTGATATGATTCTAGTGCTTTGTCCTATAGCAAGCTAAAATAGGTACACAATTATTTTTCTACAAGTTAAACTATGTATAAATTTATTTTTATTACCTGCAATAGTTCTTCTCTGTAGTAGATTACAACAAACTATATTTTTATAGGTGAATAAGGGTTATTCTGCATGTTTTGTATATTTATCCATTAAAACAATCTTCTTTAATTAATTACATAATATCCTTTTTCATATTTGCACACATTCAAGTGTATTATTCTTTTGTGCATGCATATATATTTATCCATCCAAACAAGCTTATTTAATTTATTATATAATATCCTCTTGCATCTTTACACACATTAAAGTGTATTATTTTTTAGAATATGCTTATCTAAGAATTTCGTGATGGAAATATATTAAAGGATATTGCATTCCTCCAACCAAGAACTATGTTTCCATGTACTTCCGCCAAAGCTCTAACTTCTACTTCCCAGGAAATGAAATAGTAGTCGTTTTCCAATTTACATTTCCTTGATCCTTAGCAATATCTTGCTACTTTTGGGGTATGAGTACAATCATTATTTCCGAATATAGCTTTATATTTTATCGAACTCATTTTATCTCCAACAATCATTTTAAGTGAGTTTCACAGACGAAACTTTTTATTGAGTCATGTGTTTTCTTGGTAGTCTGCAAAACCGACAATTCAACTCTAGCAAAAAGGAGAACCTTTTTTGAACTTTTTATCTTTCCTCTTCCTGGGTGCAACTCATTCCATGTGAATTAGAATTCCAATATCACATTGAAGCCTTTAATAATTTTTCAAGAATCATAACACAAAAAGACAAATTTTCTTGTATATTAATAAAAATAAATATTCACACTGTCGTATGTCACATCACTTGATGCACTTTGAATTGTTAGGGGCAATTGAATATTCAATTAAGGTCATAATATAAATTTACCAATGATTATTACAATTCAATTTTGTAATTAGAGGAAACATAAGAACCTTCAAAAGGACATATTTAACATGTTTAAAAAGAAATTTATATTTTTTAAAATAATTTTCTTTTCTTTGAAAATTAATTTAGTAAATTAAACACAAACATAAAGCAATGGATAAAAATTCAACTCCATGTTTTTATTCTTTGAAATATATTTTGATTAAAATATTTGCAAACAAATTAAATTGAACATAAGTGAGTTAGAATATAAGATTGAACTTTTTGCTCGTTTTCGTATAATATGATGATATTATGTATCTGTAAAATCATGACACAAAAAGGGAAAAAATAACACAACAAATAAACCCATATTAAAAAATAAAAAACACATTTTAACATTATATCATTACAAAGAATCAATTTCTAGCTAATTATTTTCTAAAGTACATAACTTCTTGCAAATTATGGTAAATGTTTTGTGGTGTACTTTGTAAAATGTATTGAGGAGTTGTTCTTGCAAAAAAATTATTATCATAATCATTTGTGATATTATAGTTATTTTTATTATTCAAATATATGTTAATTGATAAACGTTATGATCATTTTTAGAAATAAATGAGATGTTATTAAATTGAATATGAATTTGCACATAACCATAAATTTACCCAAAATTAAACTCATTTAATGTGTAATTGTTAAATACGATCATTTTATGGTATAGGTAAATCCATTATACTAATTCACAGGAAACACAAACATATAAAAAAATAAAATATAATCCACAAACGTTGAGAACTCTACAAAGCCATAAAAACGTAAATTGTAATTAATTATAAGAATATTAATTTAAACTAATTGTAATTTTAAAATACACACATTGAATAGTGGTGGTTACAAAAAAAAAATAAAAAATTCATTCATGATGTCATGGTCATTGACCAAAATAAATGAACTTTTATTAAATTGAGCATAGATAAGCTATGCAAGCATTCAATTCATTTGAAGTGTAATTCTCGCATTGGATACTATGCATTCTTAAAATCATCATATAATTTATTTGTATCAAGTTATCCTAATAAAAGTTTTTTATGCCTCATAATTTATAGACATACAAACACAAAGAAAGAATCTGATACATTATGTAAAATAAAAACACAAACATCTAAAATTCTACCATCACAAAACATGGATTTGTTACTAATTAACAATATATATTGGTTAAAAATACTTCTCAAAGATGCATTGAATAGTGATACTTACAAAAAATCCATAACCATTCATGATGTTATGGTCATTTGAAAAAATAAATGAAATTTTGTTAAACTAATTGCTAATTTGAACATGTATAGTTTAATACACATTCATCATAGAGGTGATTTGTATCAAGTCAATAGAAAATTTGGCCAATGGACTTCCATATGGGATATTCTAATGAAATACTCTCTTGTGTTCTAAAATTATACACATAACAAGAGCATAAAGAGACAAACACATACATTTCATAAAATAAAAACACAAACATTTAAAATTTTATCATCCTAAAACATCAACCTATAACTAATTATAAAAAACATAGTAATTAAAAACACTTATAAAGAATATTGTGCATTCAATAGTGGTGCTTATAAAAATTCAAGTTCATTAATGATGTTGAATTTTTTTTTTTTTATCAAATTAAACAACAATTGCAAGATTAATAAGTTAATTCGCACGTTCTACTCATTCTAAAAGTAATTATTGTATATCATACTACATATGTGTAAAAATATTATACCCAAACAAATAATCACAGGCAAACAAAAGTGCAACAAAAATACATAGCATAAAATAAAACCACATGCATTTAAAATTCTATCATCAGAAAACATCCATTTGTAAATTAATTTTTAAAGTTTATGTTTCTTATGTTTTATATATTTTTAATTTTACATTGAATGATTGTGGTTAAAAGGATATGCATGCTCATAGTCACCTGTGACGTTCTGATTATTTGTATTTTTTAAAAGTATATATTGATTAAAAGAAATCATGAAAACTTGTGATTTTCAAACATACAAAAACTAGTGATGATACTTACAAGGAAAATCCATAGTCATTATTACTTGTGGTATTTTCATGGTCATTTGTATCTATAAAATTTATTTACTAAAAATATTTGTGAAATTTTGATTTTATACTAAATAGATTTGACAAGGTATAAACTTCACCAATTTTGTACCATAAAAAATTAATTAATTAATACACTAATTATGAACTTACAATCATTGAATTAAATACAAAAAATTGATTAAAATGTAAGTTAAGAATATATTAATTAAAAAGACAGATTAAATATTGAAAGGGGAACTGTGTCAAGAGGATGGGTTGGTGTGATGGCTAGGGTTTCTCAGTGTTTTCTCTTTCCTTATGTGGTTTGGTTTCTTCAGACATCAAATCCACCTTCTACGTGATCGCTAGGGAATGATCTCACTCTCGCGGGTCTGATAATGGAGTTTTTGAATGGATTCAATACTGGTTCCAATCTCCTGCATGGGGATGGAGACTGACAGCCTGGGCCATCGGTAGTATCATTCACCAGATTGTCGATGCAGAGTATCTTCTTACCCTGTACATACACAATGGCATAGATAGAAGTGAAGGACGTCCCATTCATGAGTTGGGAATGGACCTGTGTAAGATTAAGGCGAGTATGGAGCATAAATCTTATAACTTAAGCAATGTCTTTCGGTAGAAATCACATAAGAGAAAGTTTTGGCTGACACATTTCGAATGAGCAAGTGTGGTTCATCATAAGTACCAAAATGATGAACCAGACTTGTTGGTTCAAAACACATGGGCTAAAAATTTCTCTTATGTGATTTCTACTGAAATATTTTGCTTAATTTAGTATGGATCGCAGAAGCTTGAATACAAAAATTTTATAATTGTCTGCTCTTAGTCACAATTTTAATATTGATCATATCTGAAGGAAAAATCTTGTCTAGAGAAGTGAATGTTCCACCTCAAACACATCATTTCATAGGTCTGTTGTTAAATATCCCAGATCTGGATATTTCCAATCCCCTAAGTACATTAGGTTGTTGAAATGGAGGAGTAATGTTAGATATGAGAGTCTGCTTCACATTTTTCCATATCAGAATTTTCCTCCATCAAGGTGGGTGGGTTTGGTGGTTTGGCCATCGCTTATGAATTTAATACTACAATATAAACCCCTCTCACTCTTTTCATCTCCACACTTATTCATTGATTCGACTGAAGATCTGTGTGACTGTCAAGTATGGGCACTTTATCTGGTAGCCTTCCAATTTTTTATCAAATCCCCACATGGAAAATCAATATTATTTTGGTTTCGGGACACAGAGAACATCAAACAATTAAAGTACAATATCATGCACACTCTAGGTATTGTGATGCTCCTACAAAGTCTAATGTTCAGAGGAAAATCCATGGAGGAAGATGTGATGTTACAAGATTATAACATCCTCCCATCATCCGCCATCATATTAAACTGGAGGCTTCGAGGAGGATCACCTTGACCAAGAAATTCAAAGGGCACACAGGGAGTTTCAGGATCTAGTATTCACAAAGGAGCATAATCAAATCAAGGGTAAGCGAATGGAGACTTTTAGTTCATAGATATCCTCCAATCCAAATTTGTTGCCTCAACAACACTAGATAAGAAACACAATATACCCAACTCTTACATAGTGGAACAACTTAATGAAATCCAACTAATGACTGTAAATCTACCATAAACAAATTATTTTTGCACACAATATGAATCTCAAGCAGTATTATGCAAATTCAATAGTTTTTGGCCAAAACCAGTGGATCATTTCCATTGGATATTCACAAATTGTGCAATAAATTGTGAGATGTAGCTTTGCTCCAGGGGCTTTTTCATAGAAAAATTTACATCTTGAGAGGATTGTGAATCTATATTGCAAGAGGATCCATGGTTTTGGGGTTTTGTGGGACTTTTTGTCACCCCTTAGTTCCCATATTTCAACGCCAATATAATGGTAGTATCTTGAATGTCAGTTTGGGTTAGATTGTATAATGTACCGTTATATTTTTGGCTCTAGAAAGTGATAGAAGCCATTGGGAACATATTATGGTGATATATAAAGAAAGATACCCAAATATTTGAGCAATAAATCTACACAATTGCCATAATTTATGTGGAGGTAGAATTAAACAAAGGATTGTCGGATCCTATTTTGTTGACACACAACAAGAAATTCTCGACACAGTTCCTAGATTTTTGGAACACAACATTTAGATGTCGAATAAGCCAACAAATGGGACATCCACAAAATTCATTCCCTGATGTCAAGAAAGTGCCTCAAAGGAAGAAGAAAACAAGAAAGTAACTGAAGGGATGGAAATTGCCACAGAATTTTCCTGATGAAGAAGAGGATTATGAAGAAGTGGATCCTCCTACCAATGAAGAAGACCAAAATACACAAGAAAATGTAGAAAAGGGGAGCCTTATTCATCAAGTTTCAGGAATTCGACCAAACACATCGAGGTAGGAGATGGGATTCAGTGTAGAAATGAAGACAAGGGACTCAAAATTTCATCATGTATCTGAAAGTTTTGATTCAGATAAGGTGTAGTGCCCACTCTAGTTTCTTGACTCTAATATGACATTATCTTACATACTTTAGTCTACGAGTAACTCAGGCTGAGGATCTAGAAACGTGACTCTATTATCAGTGAATGTGATGGCTATGTATGTTCTCTATTAATATTATGATTACGATATAATTAATGGTTATGTGTCCTCTCTATTAATATCATGATGGTGATAGTAGTAAAGGATAGACATGTTTCTATTGATGTTATAATGATGATAGCTTTGATCTATATGTATGGTTCCATTAAGGTTATGATGATGCTAGTCTTGATGGAGGTATCCCCTATGTTAGCTACTTACATTAGCTACTTAGGTATACAATCGGTCTAGAAATCCTATTATAAGGTATACACACCATCAACATAACAAAATTTTTTCACAAATTATTTATATGTATTTCAAATTTGTAAAGTATGCATTCAATTTTTTTTAATCACTAATATTTATATTAATATATATTAATATATATATATATATATATACACATTTGTAATACAATTTATTAATATATTTTTTAATTGAATCAAGGGCAAGTAAATGGAGTCTTTTCATTCATAGATATCCTCAAAGGAAAATTTGTTTCCTCAAAAACACTAAATTAAAAACACAATATGCTCGACCCCTACATAGTGGAACAACTGAATAAAATCCCAACAATGACTTTAAATCTACCATATACAAATGATTTATGCATAGCATATTAATCTCAAGCAATACTATGCAGATTCAATAGTTTTTGGCCAAAACAGGTGGATCTCTTCCATTAGATATTCCGAAATTGGACAATAAATTGTGAGATGAACCTTTTCTCCAAGGGCTTTTTCATAGTAAAATTTGCATCGTGAGAGGATTGTGAATATATATTACAAGAGGGTTCATGTTTTTGGGTCTCTATGGGACTTTTGGTCACCCCTTGGTTCCTAGATTTCGATGCCAATATAATGGTAGTATCTTGAATGTCAGTTTGGGTTAGATTGCATAATGTACCCCTACATTTTTTTCTCCATAAACTGAGAGAAGCCATTAGGAACATATTAGGGTGATACATCAAGAAAGATACACAAATGTTTGAGCAACAAATCTACACAATCGCCAAAATTTATGTGGAGGTAGAATTCAACAAACGATTGACGGATCATATTTTGTTTACACACAACAAGAAGTGCTCATCACAGTTCCTAGATTTTTGGAACACAACATTTAGATGTCGAATAAGCTGAAAAATGAAACATCTTCAAATTCATGTCATGATGCCAAGAAAATTCATCAAAGGAAGAATAAAACAAGAAAGCAACCCAAGGGATGGCAATTCCCACAGAATTTTCCTGATGAAGAGGATGATGATGAGGAAACGGATCCTCCTACCAATGAATAAGCCAAAAATACACAAGAAAACATAGAAAATGGGAGCATTAATCATGAAGTTTCAGGAACTCCAACAATCACATCGAGGAAGGAGATGGTCCCCGTAGCAATGGAGACAAGGGACTCAAAATATCATCATGTATCTCAAAGTTTGGATTCAGATAAGGAAAATCCAAGAATGAATGAAGGGACCCATCTAGCACTTGTAATTGCCACTACTTCCTAAGGAGAATGGAGAATGGTTAAAAATAAGAAATGGAGAAAAGGGTAACCTGTTTACCACCATTTTGGAGTCATATTTTTGGTCTCTGTGATCACCAATTTTGATTGGCATGATTAAATGCATTATCAACATCTACAACATTTATTTTTTTTGTCATTATAAAATTATAATTTTTCCTAAGGAAAAAAGAATATATCAATTATAAATAATTATAAAAAAATATGATTTTCAAATACACATTGAATAGTATAGTGGTTGTTACAAAAAAAATCTTTGTCATTCATGATGTCATGGTCAATTACCAGAATAAGTGAAATTTTATTAAATTGACCATGGATATGTTAATGCAAGCATTCAATTCATTTGAAGTGTATCTCTTGCATTGGATACTATGCATGCTTAAAATCATCATAGAAGTTATTTGTACGAAGTTTATAGATAATTTGATTAGTGACCTTCCATATGGTATATTAAATAGATGTTAAAATGTATTCATGTTGCGAACAATAACCAACAGGGTGAGATACAGAGATAATTAGATGTTAAAATGAATTCATGTTGCTAACAATAACCAACATTGTGAGGTAGAGACAGAATTAGATTTAAAATGAATTCATGTTGCCAACAATAACCAATAGGGTGAGGTACAATATGTCTACTGGACTTTTACTAAGATATAAATAAATATTTACATATTTCTTTTGGACTTTTACATAGGCCTAAATAAATGTTTACTCTACTCCACACTCTCCCCATGTATAGAGTCAAGACCACAACGGATGACTTTTTTTGAATTCCTCAATCTAATTACTCCAGTCCCAGTATTTCGGCAACGTCAGTAGTTGCTCAATGCCTCTAGTCGTCACTAATTGCCTCTGAGTCATTAGAAAATTCAAAAGCTCCACAACGTGCCTAATAAGCCTATGACATGTTTATTTTCAACAATGAAATAAAATTGTTGATTTTAACCAATTCAATAAATATGCATATAATTCAGTGGAATGAAGAATAGAAGAAATGGTTGCTGGGGTGCGCATTGGCTGCAGAAAATGAGAACGAATGAATTGGAATCTGCCACTTTCAACTTCCCACCTAGATAGTCTACTTGCCATTGGCCATTATTGGAGGATGGGTTCTGAGCAATTGAAACTCAGTTTTCCATTAATTATTATTGTTCTCTTTTGTTTTATTAAATTTCATATTAATAATTTGTTTCAGGGATCTATTGGGTGTATTTGATGACATTCGATTGATAGTTGCCTGTCAATTTTTTTTTTTTTAGATTTTATATGTGAGTTTGAATTTTAGTAAAAGGGTTTAAGAAAATTTAATAGTCTGTTTAAAGTTTATTTAGGTTAATTTTTAAATTTCTATAATATTTTTTATTTACATTTTCAATTTAATTCTCCATAAAGTGAAATCCATTTTAATTCTTCTCATTGCATATAATAGTATGATAGAATTTTATTATTTTCCCCATTTTATTGTAAATTATTTCTCAAAATTTTAACATTGTAATTATTTTTCTCTATATATTATTATTAATACCTATTTTATAATTTTTTTGCACAGATATGGAGAATGAAGATGATTCGGAATTACAATTTGTAATTTTTTGTTTATTTATATGTAAAATATATTAATATTTGTAAACAATCAAAAACTATATTGATAAGATTTGTATTTATTTTCACAGAGGGGAGTTTCGCTCTCTCTAAGACCTCAAGATAGCTGTGGATATGGTTATATGTGAGGTATGTCTAGTGTGATTATGGTTTTTTTTTATTATGTTTTTTCTCTCTTCTTAAATAATTTTACAAAAAAAATTGTGGAGTGTAGTAAAAATTATAAAATGGTAATAATTTGTTTAAATAAATTGATATTGGTAATGAATGAACAATTAAACTTTAAACAAATTAAATAACTTGAACTTCTTTCTCCCACAATGAACATGGGTTACAACTTCTTTTCCTCATTGATCAAACCTTAAGCTCCTTCGATCTATGCCTCATTTATTAGTCACCTTAGTCCTTCAATGGTGATGCATTTAGGGCCAACTTGGTCCAATCTCACACTTCCCCCGAATAGTCCACATGTGTCCAATACAAAAATTTGCAACCTGGATCTCTGATTTGACTAGCAAATTAACATCAATAAGAGGATACACGTACCTTGCTGTCCAATATACTCCTGGTCCTCTTGTCCTAAAGATATAAGCTTCTGGATATATGGTTAGGGCACACCAACAACACTAAATAGCTACTCCCGACTATGTTTCCCTTCTCCAAAGACATTCTCTTGTTATGATTTCCTTTCTATACTTCCAAAGTATTATTTTGGGCGTAAGGAACCTACTCAAAATTCCTTACAATTCTTTGTCTCACAACAACAAGTGATCTGAGCTATCTAGAATTGAAGACACTTCTGTTCAACTACCTCTCTTCTTGGAGTAACTATTGCTGAGCTAGAGATGTTTTACAAGCCCTCTTTACCATCCAAATTATGCCTCCAACTTGATGTTGTAACAACAATTCCCTGTGGCCTCAATAGAGATCCAAACAACACACAAAAGTAGGTAAGAAAATTACACAAAATTAACTTAGAACTACGACCTTATTCATCATGGCTATCCACACCCAAACATAAGAGAAATTACTGCACATCTTGTGCGAAAGTCATCCTCCTTGCTAGCTTGTGAGCTACCTCAAGTTCACTATCTATCTCAAAGCTATACCTAATTTGATTTTCACTTTGGATTTGCTCTAAATCTCCAACAATTAACTTCTATTTATATGCACACACGTTGCTCCATGAATTTTTCCGTGGGGCATACTTTAGCCCAAATTGACCTGCCCAACTAGAAAATTTAACAACCAACCACATATAAAAATTATTATCTCTTATTAGAGACATCTATTTCAAGTGACTTTCACTACCCTTTTCT
>APFE030391912.1:0-14755 GCA_000404065.3 Pinus taeda | reverse complement strand
TAGTTGAACTAGTTGTAGTTAGTCTAACTGGAAAATAGACTAATGTTGAGTGATGTGAATTAGTTATTAATTAATTCACTAATTATTAACTCATAAAGCAACAGAAGAATACATCAGTTAACTCAGTGCATGGACAGTTCAGTGGAGACAAGTGTTAGAGGTGAGTGAAAGGGCAAGACAACTGTCAGTTGTGACTATAGTTGTGCATGTGATTTGCACAATCAGTGGGATTGCGTTGCCAATGAGGATTGCGTAGTGTCACACAAGGGAAATACGAGTTTGGAGATTCATTCTCGTTGTATTCTCAGCAGGTATTGCGCAGTGGAGGCAGACAAGAAGCAGAGGTGATTTGAGGCAGTGATTGATTCAGATCTATGATGTATTGTGTGTAACAGGTGGAGATAGTATTGTACTATGTACTGTTACATGATCTCAATCAATATAATATACAGATAGTTGTGGGGTTTTCAACTTTATGGTTTCCCCGGGTACATACTGTGTTGATATGTGTGATTGATGCTTTAATGTGCGCATGTGTATGTTTCTGAATACTGCTAAATTGATGATCAATGTAGAGGAGGTTATGTATTATGCATGATTATGCAAATAGTGTATAATTAGGATAATCTCTATGAATAAGTGTCATATTATTCATGAAATTTCTACAAGTATGACCTAATCTCATGCATGATGATAATGAGCATCCCGCCAACATGGCATAAAAGGGATCTTAATGCAAACATACATGACGACACATGAGTATCCCATCAACATAACAACAAAGGGATCTCAAACAAAACATGACGAAACATGACAAAAAGTACATCTCATAGATGATTCCACATCACATCATGCAGGAATCATGAAATAAGTAAGAAAACAAGATCCCACATCAAACATCAAACAGGGATCTATGCAACACAATGCATCTCATGGAAAAGGAAGTACATGAACACATTGCATATACCTCACATCCTTGGGCCATCTGAAGAAAAGGATGTCAAACTGCTGAAGATGGCCATACCATCAATCTTGCGGCGTCGAATCTCATGGAAATGACTGCTCACCCATGAATGTTGACACCTGCACTCCACTTTGAAAAGTGGCTGAAAAATGAAATGATCAAATGGTAAATATGAATGCACCATCAGATTTGTGGCATTGAATAGGGTAAAATCTACTGTCAAATTTCTGAATTTTGAGAACATGAAAATCTAGGGCTTAAGGAATCTTTTAGATTCCCCTAGATTCCTCAAAGATTCCCTCCTTCGTGTCGTCTAAAAATATGCTACTCAAATCGAAATTCTGATTGCGCCATCAGGTTCGTGTCGCTGAGAGGTGTAAGATCGACATAAAATTTGTCCAATTTGGACACTGGCAAAATTTTGCCCTCCTGAGAATTTGGCTCAATCATGGTTCCGCCTGTGTTTCTCCAGGATCATGGTTCCACCTACAAAAATTAATAAAAAATTACATGTCTCAAAAATCATGATGCGCTCTGCCTTCCTCCTCCTTGGTGCACTAAGAAAAGGAGGGTTTATATGAATGAACGGGTGGATTTTCCAAAGAAGTTGGTTGGCGCGTTGGCTAAGATAGGCAATTTGTTAAGGGTGGTTCTAGGTTCCAAACCTGCTCACACCTATTTTTAACACAGTTGTATTTTTCATTTTATAAATAAGTTGCGGTTATGATTTGATGTTTGGGGAACCGCGTTATTTTTTGGTGTGTTGTTTTAATGTTTGATTTGTATCAAGTTTGGGTTGGTTGGTTGGTGTACGCCACCATATGGGGCCTCCTGGTGGGGGATGGCCCATGTGGGCCAGGTGGGTTCAATCCCTGCCAGCTCCACTTTAATGAATATGCATATATGGTGGTTTCGATGGAGGTGGCGGGGGTCATGGCCTACCACCCTTTATATATATATATATATAGCCATTTTTTTGAATTTCTGAAATTTGACCGTAGGAGACATTTTAATGAGGTCAGAATTTCGCCCGGAAGTTGGCCGGATTTTGGCGAAATTGTGCCTTCCTTAAGCTTGCCTAGTCACCTGGTCAACCTTGAACTTTGACTACCTCTAACTTTCGCATACGAGCTCCGTTTGACAAACCGTTCACATTGTTGCGATCAAGACGACGAGATCTCCGCTCTGGTCATAGTTTGAAACATTCTAATCACTTTGATTTTTGCCCCTTTCTGAATCCTCTTGGACTTCTACATGTGTCTGGTGCCACCTGGATCAATCCTCCCCACTGAGGAGCTTTTGGTCCTCCAAAAGAATGAAAAGTAATCTGCAACTTCTCTGTACCTTGTTTGCATCACAAGCATCCTGAAAGGTCTCGCTTCCATCTCCTTCACCTTTGTTCTTCGAAGCCTTAAGCGATGAGCTGATACCTGCAACCTCTGCAACCTGTAGTACATTGTTTTTCAAATTACATGCTTGACTTACATGACCAACTAATGACTGAAGCATCCCATACTTGCCACGAGTTTATAGCATATACTCAATGGTCAAGTTTACATCAAGATGGACACAATACCCTAGCTATGAAAACAAGGCCAACATATCATTGTTGCTTCAACAAGTGATGGAAAACACATCATCACTGCAACACATGATTTACAAAAATAAGGCCAAACATTATTTTTTTCTTTAACAAGTGATGGAAACACGACATCACTTTCACAATTTATCATGCAACTCAAAATACGACCAGATATCATTGTTGCTTAACAAGTGATGGAAAACACATCATCACTTTTTACATTTTAAAATGCAACAAATGATTTACAAAAGCACGACCATGACAAGCTAACATATCTAGAAACCATTTTTCACTTATCATTGTGAATGGGTCATCCCCCTACAGTGGTTTTGCTTGTCGAACAACTGCTTCACCTGGTTCATGCACCAACACTTTGTCTTCAAGGAATTGCTCTAGATGGAGCTCCCAACATGTGGCTCTTTGATTGCGACTTCTGTCGCAATGACTGCAATAGGTCTTCTTCCTCCAGGTCTTTTTAACATGTTTCTTTACCTGTTGTTGAGAGGGTCTTTCACGCCTCCTCCTTTTGTGTTCTTCTATTCTTTTCCAACACTTAGAAAATGTATGGTTATGTAATCCACAAAAAGTACATGTTTTTCCATGCCATGTTTTATGTTCATCATTAAAAACATGATTACAATCGAAATGAACATTCAAATATCAAAACTGGTTATACCTTTCCTTGCTACCTCTGGTGTCATTATGGTGTTGAGAGTTTGCCCCAGCTCTTTCCCTACAAAGGACACTGCCATGGGATGATGGGGATGTGTTCCTATCATTCTCTTTCCTTGATGATTTCGACAATGTTTCGGAAGAATCTAACACCTTCGAGAATTCCCCTTCAGTGTATCCCAAGCCTACAAATTGAGGTCTCTACACAACCTCCAATGGTTGAGTTATGTCTTGGTTATTAACACCAAGTTCTTTTTCCTCCTTATACCTTATCCTGATAGGGAGCCTCATGTTTGTCCCTGTAATCGGTATCTCCACATCTCCAACAGAAATCATACTATGTGAAGATGAAACTGAAAGGAAATAAACATCTTTTACCTCCTATGTTGATTTGGAAAGAATTGATGAGGGCTTCTCATCATCTATTGTTGGTGGTTCGCTTACTGTCTCGGCGCATTCCCCAACTTCCTTTCTAACATACCTAAGTCCTGCCTGATGGGGTAATTCTTCTACTTTGATGGGGTTGACAATGCGTTGGCCTTTAATGCCTAATACTTTTCCTTGATACCCCATTCTCTTCAACAATTTGGAGCCAATTCCTGTGATATGATTTTCAAAAACATCGAAATCATCATCAAGAAACATACCTGAATTCGGAGAACTACTTTTTACCTCACATGGGTCACACTGCACCTTTTCCAAGGCCTCGTCCTTAACTTGTAGCTGTCATAGCAAACTTTGTTTTCCTCTTTCTCTTCTTGTAGAATCATCTTCAATTCATTGTTCTTTGTTTGAAGATTATGTTTGTTGTGCTTCAGTTCTTCCAGGGCCTCTTCCGTGGCTCGCAACTGAAGCTGCAATCACTCATTTTTCTCTGTCTCTTTTTGTAGAGCTTCATATGTTATTTCCACCCTTTTGGAGATTTTGAGCATGGTCTCATACATCACTTTTTCATCCTCTGTTGATGCACATTCCATTGTTCATGCTTGCAATTCACATCCACGCAAAGATCGCTCTGATACCAAACTTGATCCGAGTTGACTCAACTCCTGGATTTAACCAAGATCTTTTACTTTCATGATGTGATTAGAATTGCAATTAGAATAGCACAAAGGAACATAAATGCATGTTGTAAAGAAGACGGAACATGAAAATCATCAGCAACATAAAACTCAAGACGTTGATAATGGAGTTCATCTAGGAGGGACTACGTTTCCGGGCCCCGATGTCAAGATGGTGTAGGCTGCTGCATTAAGTGTTGTCAATAGCGATGATGTACATAAGTGGTGATGTCACTCTCATACAAGGAAAATGCCCTCACACAGGAGTGGCTCCAAGAGATGTTCCGTTGCAAGAACTCTCATTCAAAAAAGGACTCCTACCAGTATGACCTAAACTCATGCATGATTATAGTTAGCATCCCGCCAACATGGCATAAAAGGGATCTCAATGCAAACATACATGGCGACATGTGAGTATCACATCAACATAACAACAAAGGGATCTCAAACAAAACATGACGAATCATGGCAACAAGTACATCCTACAGATGATTCTGCATCACATCAAGCAGGAATCATGAAACAAGTAAGAAAACAAGATCTCACATCAAACATCAAACATCAAACAAGCATCTATGCAACACAATGCATCTGATATCAAAATAAGTACATGAACACACTGCATATACCTCACATCCTGGGGCCATCTGAAGAAAAGGATGTCAAATTGCTGAAGCTGGTCATACCATCAATTTCGTAGCATCGAATCTCATGGAAATGACTGCTCACCCATTAATGTTGACACCTACACTCCAATTTGAAAAGTCGCTGAAAAATGAAATAATCAAATGGAAAATCTGAATGCACCATTAGATTTGTGGCATCGAATAGGGTAAAATCAACTGTCAAATTTTTTAATTTTGAGAACGTGAAAATCTGGGGCTTAAGAAATCTTTTAGATTCCCCCTAAATTCCTCAAAGATTCCCTCCTCTAGGTCATCTAAAAATCTGTTGCTCAGATTAAAATTTTGACCATGCCATCAAGTTCGTGTCGCTGAGAGGTGTAAGATCGACATAGGGTTTGTCCAATTTGGACATTGGAAAAATTTCGCCCTCCTGAGAATTTGGCTCAATCATGGTTCTGCCTATGTTTCTCTAGGATCATGGTTCCACCTGCAAAAATTAATAAAAAAGTACATGTCTCGAAAACCGTGCCACGTTCTGCCTGTAGAAATTCTGCAAATTCTCTACAAATCTCACTCTGAGACCATAAAGAAAATCTGACTGTAGATTAACCTGATAATGCAATATACCAAAGCAAAATACTATAATCTACTTCTACTATCAATTTGCTTTGCAGAGGCTTAAAGATTGAGCAAGTTCAAGCTGAACACATATAACTAGAAGAAGAAGAATCAATGCACATGAAATGCAGAAGAACACTCAGGAGAATACCTCAGCGAAAAACCCCACTATCTGTATTATGATACAAGGTGGAAATACATTAGAATTATACAAAGCCTTAGCTCTCACAGCTAGCCAGCTCTCAGTACAATCCTCTTGGATGCTCACAAACAAACAAGGCTTCTCACAAACCTTCTCCTCTGCCCTCCAAGCCTCCTATTTCCTTGCGCTGTTTCTCTTGGGTGATCTAGCTGTTACCAAGTGTAACACTGATCACTCACATTGACCTCACACCCTGTAAAACTATGAAATCCTCAAGGAACCTTATTCCTTCTGCATGGATGAGTTTCCTTTATAGGAAAACTCATGCAACTGATAGTAACCTATCCTTGACATTTAGCTCAACTAGGTCTTTCTCTGAATAGACATGCATGAGTTTCTGATGAGAGAGAATCTTCAATAATCTGGAGTGCACTAGTTGGATGCATGCATGCATTAACTAACTGAACTCACAATTAGTTCCTCAAACAGTTTGGAACTCATTTAACTGGACTTAACTCAGTAAACTGAGCTGACTAATTACAACTCAAATATAACTCAATCTTATCTCTTAATTAAGGGATAATCTCCTTAATTTAAGGGATACATGTTGCATGACTTCAGAAAGACTTCTAGCTTGAATTTCTCCAACTAATTAACTCAAGATGCATTAATTAATTATTTTTCAAGCAGCTGGTGAGAATAAATTCGAATTTTAATTCAAGGACAAATTAAAATTGGAATATTCTAGATTCTATTTTTATCATTTCGTGTTGCTATTTTCAACACTCCCTCTCAACAAGAAAGGAATTCAACACAATCCCAATCCTGAACCTTTGGAATGTTTTGCATGCAACACTTCTCTCTAGTGTTGTTGCTCCAACAATCTCCACAAACAAAAAAACATCCAACCTAAATCAGAATGATGCCTTTGTCATCAAAGTCTCTGACTGTTATTGTCTCTGTCAACTGAAAACTTTGCACTTTTGCTGACATAGCCTTTTTGCACTGTTGTCAATCCTTCTCTGCGCTCTTCAGTATTTGACTACTCTAGCCTCTCTCACTTTGATCTCTAACTACATCAATCCCATTGATTCCTCCCACTACTATGTACTTTGGGCTCCTGTAGCAAGGTACGATCCATGAGATAAAACCTCTCAATGGAACCTGCCTAATTTCAACTTTCTTGAGACTATCACTTCACATCGCCCCACCTCACACCTGGAGGTATGGTTGCATGTGATCCCTCTACCCACTTGGCTCGAAATTTCCCCCTACTTGAGGTCTCTACATGAGTGGATGCCTCCACTCGGTCTCCTCTCAACATCTCCAATTGTGGCTTCTCCATAATTGTCGGAGACTTCTTCTGGGGTTGTATGTTGAGAGGCAATTTACTCTCCCTATCAACCACCAAGTATCTAACCTCTGCCTTTATCCTCAAGGCTTTGCATGTATCTTGTACCTTAAGTGCATACAGGTTCTTGGCTAGCACACCAATATGTTTCATCTTTCCTGCCGTCATGAAATTTTTTGGAAAAAGCGCTGATTTTTAATCAGCGATATCTCCCTCATTCGAACTCCAATTCAACCGTTTTTTTTTGTTTTTTTTGTTTTTGTTTTTGTTTTGTTTTGTTTTGTTTTTTTTTTTTTTTGGGGCATTTTTCGCAAGGAATCCAAATCTGCTATTTATTTCTGAAAATTTTGCCCAAATTTTTTTAGATCTTCTTTGCAAACACGTGACCCAATTTTATTTATTTATTTATTTTATTTTTTATTTTGTATTTTTTCGAATTCTCTTATTCGTATACTGTTCACTGCTCCGATACCATGTAGAAATTATGCAAATTCTCTACAAATCTCGCTCTTAGGCCATATAGAAAATCTGACTGTAGATTAACCTAATAATGCAATATACCAAAGAAAAATACTATAATCTACTTCTACTATCAATTTGCTTTGCAAAAGCTTAAAGATTGAGCAAGATCAAGCTGAACACATATAACCAGAAGAAGAAGAATCAATGCACATGAAACACAGAAGAATATTCAAGGAAAGCCTTAGCTAAAAACGCCACTATTTGTATTATCATACAAGGTGGAAATACATTAGAATTATACAAAGCCTTAGCTCTCATAGCTAACCAGCTCTCAGTACAATCCTCTTGGATGCTCACAGGAAAACAAGGCTTCTCACAAACCTTCTCCTCTTCGCTCCAAACCTCCTATTTCCTTGCGTTATTTCTCCTGGGTGATCCAACTGTTACCAAGTGTAACACTGATCAGTCACATTGATCTCACACCCTGTAAAACTGTGCAATTCTCAAGGAACTTTATTCCTTCTGCATGGATGAGTTTCCTTTATAGGAAAACTCATGCAACTAATAGTAACCTGACCTTGACATTTAGCTCAACTGGGTCTTTCTCTGAATAGACATGCATGAGTTTCTGACGAGAAAATCTTCAGTTATTTGGAGTACACTAGTTGGATGCATGCATGCATTTACTGACTGAACTCACAATTAGTTCCTCAAACAGTTTGGAACTAATTTAACTGGACTTAACTTAGTAAACTGATTTAACTAATTACAACTCAAATATAACTCAATCTTATCTCTTAATTAAGGGATAATCTCCTTAATTTAAGGGATAACTGTTGCATGACTTTAGAAAGACTTCTAGCTTGAATTTCTCCAACTAATTAACTCAAGATGAATTAATTAATTATTTTTCAAGCAGCTGGTGAGACTAAATTTGAATTTTAATTCAAGGAAAAATTAAAATTGGAATATTCTAGATTCTATTTTTATCATTTCTTGTTGCTATTTTCAATACTGCCTTCCTCCTCCTCAGCGCACTAAGAAAATGAGGGTTTATATGAATGAACAGGCGGATTTTCGAAAGAAGTTGGTCGGTGCGCTGGCTACGATAGGCAATTTGTTAAGGGTGGTTCCAACTTCCAAACCCGCTCACACCTATTTTTAACACAACTGTATTTTTTCAGTTTTAAAAATAAAGCGCGGTTATGATTTGATGTTTGGGGAACTGCGTTATGTTTTGGCGTGTTGTTTTAATGTTTGATTTGTATCAAGTTTGGGTTGGTTGGTTGGTGTACGCCACCATATGGGGTCGCCTGGTGGGGGCCAATCCACGTGGGTCAGGCGGGTTCAATCCCCACTGGCTCCACTTTAATGAATATACATATATGGTGGTTGCGATGGAGGTGGCGGGGGTCATGGCCCACCACCCTTTATCTATATATATGTATAGATATATATATTTTAACATATATCCATTTTTTTGAATTTTCGAAATTTGACCGTAGGAGACATTTTAATGAGGCCACAATTTCACCCAGAAGTTGACCGGAATCCGGTGGCTAGATTTCGATGAAATTGTGCCTTCCTTAAGCTTGCCAAGTCACCTGTTCAACCTTGAACTTTGACTACCTCTAACTTTTGCATACGAGCTCAGTTTGATGAACCGTTCGCACTGTTGTGATCATGACGAAGAGATCTACACTCTGGTCCTAGTTTGAAAATATTATGGTCACTTTGATTTTTGCCACTTTCTGAGTCCTCTTGGACTTCTGCATGTGTTCGGTGCCACCTGGATCAAAAGATTAGGAGAGGCCAAGACAAAATTAACAAGAGGGCAAGGAGAGGCCGATGAGGTAGGGGACAGGACTCCATTGCATCGGTGAGAAGATAAGGGGGGGAACAAGAATCCATAGATGGAAGGGAAGACAGATACAAGCACAAGACTTAAACAAGCCGCAGGGAATGGAAGTCATTCCAACAGTGGGGCTGAACCAAAGGAGGAGCGAAGGCACAATGAAAAGGAGTCCGAAGAAGCCATAAAATCGCACGATGATATTCCGATCGGGAGCAAACAAAGAAGGAGAAGAGTAGGAAAAGACTGAAGAAGAGCATCGTTTGATGAAACTTCAGGAATTGAACCACGAAAATCTTGAACAACGATTGCCTGTGCTGACAGATTCGGTTCTGATGGGAGCGTCGAGTTGATAACCCAAACATGAAGAGCAGAGATCTGATCTCTACTTAATCTGCTGATGGAGACCAGAAAGTTACCAGCTGGGTTGGAAGAGTGGACCAGAGAACTTCTAAGACCCACGGTATTGGACAGCTTGAGGAACTTAGAAGATTTCTTCCTCTTCCAAATATCCTCCAGACATAGAGCCTTTAACGTCGAACATGCATCAATTATTTCCCAAAGAGAAGCAGAAAATAAATTGGAGAGGTCCAAATGAAGAGCGAGAGGCTTTCTTGAGACAAGATCAATGTTTTTTCTTACCCACACAATCTCAGAATGAATTAGGGCCATGCTAGCAGATAAGAATATACGATTGTTCCTGGAATTCCTAAGGTGATGCTAAATATTAGCAAATGTAGGAACAACAGAAGAGTCTATACATCTCTTGAGGAACACCAGATCTGCTTTCATCTTTGATACTTGCAAACGTGCCTTCTCGAAAAGATTAACCTTGATTACAATGGCCCTCCTGTGCAGGGTTGAAATTTTTGAATTAAGACTTTTGTGATCCATAATAATTATAAAAACATCTTTCAATAAAAATCACATAAGAGAAAGTATCGTCGACGCGTTTCGAACTAGCCAGTGTGGTTCATCTTCAAGACAAGATGAGGAACCAGATCCAGGCAATTGGAAATATTAACTATCCTAGATCTGGTTCCTCATCTTGTCATGAAGATGAACCACACTGGTTGGTTCGAAACGCGTCGACAAGAATTTCTCTTATGTGATTTTTACTGAAAGATGTTGTTATAATTATTATGGATCACAAAAGTCTTAATTCAAAAATGAGATCTGATTATTTGAGATATTATTGAATTAAGGCTTTTGTGATCCATATCAAGTTTCTGAACATGTTTCTTGGCCATAATCACATCAGAATTCTTTTTTTGTCATGTTTCGAACCAACAAGTGTGGTTCATCGTCAGGACAAGGTGAAGAACCAGATCATGGTTGAAACGGCTAGAAAAAAACAATTACTTTTGACCGAATGAAACGGCTACAATGGACTGGACCTTAGCTACAACCGACTAGACCTTAGCTACAAACGATTGGACCAAGAACTGTGGGAAAGATTGATAAATAAATAATCCATTAAATAATTAATTAATTGTTAGAATTAGTCATTTTATTTAAAACTAAATAAATATCCTAATTATAGTTAAGGACGATTGAATTCACATTAACTTATTTAGTATATGAATAGCAGTTTGTTAGTTTTATAAACTAATCAGTTAATATTAGTTAATTTATAATTTAAGTTTATTTGTAATATATGTAATATATTTAATCCATTATTAATTTAAAAATAGATTATAATTTTTTTTAATTTACCAATGTTTATTAAATATATTTATTTTTTACTTGAATATAAGTTATACTTTGGGTTCGAATTTTGGTAAGATTATATCATTGTTAGGAAGAGGGACACGATGGCTAAAGCGAGAGCAGGCGCGGCGGGCTTCGAACGTGAATCTAGGGTTACAGACCACTGGTTTTGCGCCGACATAGCCCCAAATCTCTCGCAAATCTGTGACCAGTTATGGGTTCAGCTAGAGTTTTCCTGCATCCAAGATGTTTCCCCATGGCGTGAAGAAGATCCAACGAATGGTAAAGGTTTCTTAGTCTGGTTCCGTAAAGAATGGGAGCGGGGGCGAAACTTTCCTTCATGGAAGTGGTCCTCTATAAGCGGTCGGACGCTGCGCGGCTCCGGCCGATCTCCTCCAGCTCTTGGATGGTTGAGGAGCAGTCAAACAGGTCCAGAATCGCCTTTCAATGGCAAGGATGTTCCTTCTTTTTGCTGGGGATGTGTGGTGGCGTTCACACGGCCAAATGGAGGCTCCTTGCTACAGATCCGGTCGCCACTACTTGAAGGGCAGAGTTATAGTAGAGGGTTTGTCTTTCTGCCCACACTGTCTATTGCCCCAGACGGTCCCTATGGTCCCTGGACCGGATCCAAGGTGGAGAAGACCGCCAACGAAAATTACCACAGACCCACATCTTCATCGTATCCTGGAAGACCATGCATGCAAACACTGGAACATGTTTTCCTCAGTCTTGAAATCCATGCATGCACCCTCGGTGTGCGAAGGATTACAGGTCCGATGATCCATCTCGATCCGTTGAGGGCCCGATTGACAGCCCCAGGAAAAACTGAAAAAGAAAAAACGGCGGTTCCAGAAAGGGAAGGGAGCCGCGATCTGGCTTCGCAGTGCTACAAAGATCCTTTCATCGGTGAAGTTCATCAATGTTTTCAGCCAGAACAGGTATCGAACCCCTGTTTTTAGATTTTAATAAAACCCCCTCAGGGGAATACCCGGTTAGTATTTGTTTATGCAGGAGACTCCCCTTTGCAGCTGAAAAAACAAATCTGGGCAGAAATGGGTTTCCCAGTTCAGTTTCAACACCTCGTCAGTGGTGGGCGGTCCCTTCAGGATGACAGATCACTGGAAAATTATGGGATTAGTCCAGGATCAACCATCATATTAAACCTCAGACTGAGAGGAGGGGTCTTGCCTCAGGGACAGACAAGCTCCTCAGGGGGAGAAAAAGGAAAAAAAACAGCAGCCCAGCACCAACCAAAGGGAAGTTTATCTTACAAAAATATTTTACAGGGCAGCAGGGCTCCAGGACCCTCTTCCGAACAAGGCGGCCACATGCCCAAGCCATACATAGTAGATCAGGCTGAGCATACCCCAGCTTTAAATCTAGATTCGTCAGGACTCGATGACTTCGTTAACTCTTATGAAACTCAGGCTCTCATTTGCCGTTTTAACAGTTTCTGGCCAAAACCTATGGATCTGTTTCATTGGATATTCACCAGTTGGACCATGGATTGTGACATTCATCTATGTTCAAAGGGGTTCTTTATAGTAAAATTTTCATCCCAGGAAGCCAGAGATACAGTAATCAGAGATGGGCCATGGTTTTGGGGATCAACGGGGTTGTTTTTGACCCCATGGTTTCCAGATTTTGATCCAAATACAATGATTGTATCCAAAATGCCAGTATGGGCCAGATTATACAATCTTCCTCTTCATTTCTGGAATGATCATGTGTTGGAAGGTATTGGAAACAGCATAGGGAAATATATCAAAACAGATTTGGAAAGAATCGATGAAAGAATCTACACCTTTGCACGTATCTGTGTGGAAGTAGATCTAAGCAAAGGTTTGCCGAATAATATAATGCTGATCTACAAACAACAGAACTGGTTACAGGTCCTAGATTATGAAAACACAGCCTTCAGATGTAGGATCTGTAGGCAGACAGGACATTTACAAAGCACATGTCCCGAAGTAAAACATAAAAAGAAACAGAAAGGGAAACAGAAGAAAGGTTGGCATTTTTCACCCCCGGATTCAGAGGACGAAGAATCAGAAGCAGTAGAGGAAGAGATCCCAGCAGATAAGACCACGGTATCACAAGAAATGGAAAATCAGAAGGGACTTTCATCAGAAAACAAGGAAGCTTAGACAGGCACGGATCCCGCTCTTGGAAGTCTCAAACGGCAGCACCTCTCTAATAGTTCGGATTCGGACAAAGAACCTGGCATCTAGAATTCAGAAACACAAATTGTCATAGTTCCGACCGAACCCTCTCTGGGAGAGTGGCGTAAAGTCGAAAAGAAAAAGGGGAGGAAATTCTGATGTGGGCCTGTTTCTGCCCCCTCTCCTTTCCTCTTTTTCTCTCGTCTCCTTCTTTCTTTTATCTCTCTTTTCTTTGAGCACGTTAGTCTTCTAGCGCTGCGTTATATGTGTAAAGCCTAGTTTGGCGTCTTGAGCTGAGTTTTACTCGATTAAGTGGTGTAACTTTTTCTATTACATTATTAATAAAAAGTTACCGTTTTTTTCTCTGGAAAAAAAAGTTATACTTTGGGTTAAATCAGGGTTAAGTATAAATGTATATTAATTAGGGTTAAACATTAATGATTACTAATGTCTACTTGGTTAAATTGTTTAAAAACATTATTTATTCAGAAGGAATGTAACTAATTACAAATTCAATAGCAAGAACATATATTTAAAAATTAACCTAATAAAAATATTACATTAGGCTATATTCTCCAAAAAAAAAAAAAACTGTAAACCAATAGAAAAGGTAACAAAAACCAACCAGAAGTCAAAGGGATAAAACTAGACAGGAAAACACTCGAATCTCTTCTTTTTATTGTACAAACATTGAAATCAACATTCAAATTAATACATTAGCCACTCTAGATAACCCCAATTGACACAAAAACTTAAATATATTCAATGTAATGAAATTATTACACAAAGCATGAAGCCAATAATTTGAAATCAATTTTATCCATTATATAAATGTTTAAGTGAATGCACTATACCAAGAGAAAGATAGCAAACAACTTAATCCATTGTAAAAACAATGAAATCAATGTTGGTATTGAGTGTATAAACACTCAAAGCAATGCATCATCAATTTTGTCCATTGTACATCATAAGCATCATCCACACAAGCCTCATCATAGGCTTGTAGATTTTAGATTACCCCTTTTATCATTTCATAAATCAACACATTAGAGTCATTTTGAATTGCATCTTCATTTAAATCAATGCACTACCAAAGAAGAGAAATCGCAAGTGGTGTGGTCATTGACATTTTCACCAAAGCTTTATATGCACACAAAGGCCAAGTGGGGAGCTACACTCATCTACCTTACTATCCTTAATACTAAAGTTAATATTACCCTTCAACCCTAATCTACCTCCAACCTCTTTAGTATACTTTCAAGAGTATCATCACATCAATCATATTAATATATATAATGGATCTAATTAATGTTTCCATTGGACACATCTCTTTTGTCTCAGCCATGATACCAAACCTAATGTCTCTCTATGTGTTTGCATTTCTAGTTCATGTTCACTACTCAAACAATTGATTCGTGTTGTGTGTGGAGCATGATTGTTCAGAGGTCTTTGTTTCAGCGGGATGTATACCCCAGGAAGTTTTGTACACCCCTCCACGCGGGGGGGTGCGGGGGGGAGTTGTTCCCCCCGCGGGGGTCAGGAGGGGCCCATCC
>APFE030391905.1:0-74037 GCA_000404065.3 Pinus taeda | reverse complement strand
CAAGCCAAGCTCACAGCAAAGGCAAGGAGAAAGAGATGGAACAGGAACAGGTACAACAGGCATAGGTTCAACAACCCCAACAGGTACCACAGCCACAAAAGGAGCAGCCAGGGCAGGGAGAATAGACAGCAGAGGCCCCAATGGCCACACAGTAGCAGCGAACACAAATGGCACCTCCCAGGTAAGACTCAAGGATTGATTCTTCTGTCCTCCAAACCCCACAAAGGGAGGACATCAGCAGGAAAAGGGACAGAGAGACTCCCCTTACCACCTCAGCAACTCAAGGGGAGAAGAGACAAAGGCTAAACCCTTTCTCAGAAGAAGAAATTCCAATGGGGCAAACTTCAGGTACATGCCTGCCTAGCATGGAGGCCTCAGCCAGCTCCTTCCAGCAAGAACAAGAAAGGGCAGCAGGAGGAGAAGTTAGCTCCTCAGGCCAACAGAGGGAAGGCGAGAGAAGCATCAAGCAGCAATTCAAGGACATCAAAAAGAGAAATGAACACTTGAGGCTGCAATTATATAATCATTTATTGAAAATGGCTCCCACAAACCAGCAAAGACTCATGTCTGCATATGATGCACATGAGGGTAAAATGATAATGAGCCATTTCACACCAGCAGTGCAGCAACCACAATCAGTTGCTGATTACATTAGGACCAACCTTGAGGTCCTGTCCAAAGACATCCACCCAATGGATCAGATTGAGTTGCACAGACAAACGGGTGAGATGGTGTATGCCACATTGGCAGACAAGACCTTGGTAAACTATAGGCTACAAAATAGCCTAAATAACACCACTGCACAACTTGAGCTGGAAAGGGCTTCCTCTCAAGCAAAGGACAACAGGATCAAAGCTCTAGAGGAAATCGTAATAGAGCTTGGACATGATCCTAAAGATGTCAAGGCGGTGCAGGAGATTCTGAAGCTGAGGGATGCTGATATGGCAACACTGAGGAAAATGATAAAAATCCCAGCAACTCTTCATCCTCAAACAGAAGAGATTGCCTAGCTCAGACAAGATAAGGATGCAACTGCTATGCTAGTTACATTATATAAAGAGCTCATCCACACACAAGAGAAGCTGCAGGAATCAGAGGCTACCCTTCATGCAGCATTACAGCAAAAGGAGGCAGGGCAAACTTCGCAACCTCCTCCAGAAGCAATTAATCTGGAGGAGGCTCCTCAAACCACTGCTCCTCCCAGTCAGCAGACACAACAGGCAGCACCGTCCACCTCAGCACCAACAACAGAGCAGGCTGAAAGCCTTGACATGCAAAAGCTGAGGAATGAGATTCAAGCCTTGGAGTCTCAGATGTCAGAGTTAAATCAGGCCAAAGACACTCTGGCTAAAATCAATGAGAAATATGACAAGTCCAAGCAGAATGTGGCCGAAAGAGAAAGAGAGGTAAAGGCTCTAAAAAAGAGAATAACTGAGCTAGAAAAGGAGCTCACACTGGACAAGGTGACATCTGAGCTCAAGAGGATCCTGTGGGCCAATATTGGCCAGTCCATCACAGACCAGTGGGAGTACATAGAGGTCATCCATGAGCAAATGACGCTCATTGGAAAAGCACACAGAGAGATCCAATGGGCAAGGGCATCTCTAGGCAACATGCCTGAGATTGCCACCAAAATGATAAATGTGCTGAACTACAGGACAAGCTCCCAGCTGATCAAAATGGGAATTGGCAATAGGACTGAGACCATCTCAATGATCAAAAGGGTCCTGACACTAAGAAACCTGGTTCAAACCCTGGAAAGAAGAAGCCAGGACATGCAGGCAGATATCAATAAGTTCCAGGAAAGGTTCATGGCATTACAAAACAGAGGTCCTCCTAGCCTGACAGAGCCATCAGGAAGACTACTCTCACATGAAAAATATGCCAAGAGAGTCAATACTTTGGCTGCCAATCAGATTGCAGAGACAGCAAGCACCTCAGCAGAAATAGGGCCAGCAACAGGACAGACCCTCTTCAACAGGGTGGAGAGTTTATTTTTTATTATGAATGAAATTACACACTAGTTTGATGAGCCTCCCCATTTTTACAAGTATACAGAGGCAGATGAGACCATGGGGTCAATTTTGAGGCATCAATTGCCTACACAAGAAGTGTGGAATAATCTAATACAATTACTGTTAAATCAAAGTCAGTAATTATGTTGTTTCCTTTTTGAAAATATTTAAAATTTCATACACAGGAAGATAAGGACACATCAGTAGCTATGCAGAAAGAGGCTGAGCCAACTCAGCACAAATATTCGGCCACCACAGCAGCATTGGTAGTCACAGGTGATAGGGCCGAAAAGCTACAGGAGAACAGAGCTGCACAGACACGTCATTCAGCAGTTATAACAAAGTGCTCAACCAACTCAATGAGCTACAAAGGTCAAAATATTCTGACAAGAGTAAAGAGCATTTATGTTGTATTAAAGATTGTAATAACTTCTTATCTACAATTTCTGTACGAGTTAATGAAGATATTTTACCTCTCAGATGACTCAATGCCTGAGATATTTTGTATGAAACGCTTCTATATATTCCCCCTCGCATAAGTTAGCAGGGGTTGGAGGTTGGATGTAAAAGATTGCTCATATCTACTCTACTGTTCTTTTACTGTAACTCTCAAAGAAGTAATACAAAAGACGATGGAATTTCAAAAGATCTATGTTGCTTGATGTTTTCTGGTGTTTAGCTGAAAGTTGTAGGATTCCTGCGTATTTCATGGCACAATAAGTTTCTCTTATAACTCTTTGTTATGTGTTTTATTATCTTCCATATCTCTTTCATGTTTCCTATGTGTTACAGTTAATATCAAGGAAAAAGAATAGTTCTAGGACTTAATCACAGATTACCCTGAGCTCAATCTAAGCTATTTTGAATGTTATTCTTCAGTTATGGTAATGAAAGCGTAATTCTTAATTGCTACCCTTTCACACTATATCTTCACAGTGATTATTGTTTCAGGAATTCAAGTTTGCTCCTGAGGAATACATCCCTTTCTCACACCCAGCTTAGTGGAAAATTCTTAATTGCTTTTCACTGGTTGTTTACACTCCATTATCACAATTTCAAGTTTGTTTCATGAAGTATCTAAATGGCCCTGTAATTCCAGCTGCTTAGACTTAAGATTTCAAGAAACCAACAGCCACAGACTCCATTGCCCAATGGACTAACTTCATTTACAGATCTCCACTTTAAGCACAGAAAGACATCCTTCCAACCAAACATAAACAAAAAACCTTTACTTCATAACTAGCCTAATATCACCACAGAACAGAGACAAACCTTATAGAGAGAGCCCTCTCTGATTACAGCTAGGCTAGGAGCTGTAATCCAAAGATTGGTTAGTAGTTACCCCGGCCGTATTCCCTTGGGAGTCATAGGGAACAACCTGGGTGTTAACAGTTTGGTTATTCCGTTCACTGGTAATATCACCATTTGTCCTCTGTACCATCCATTTTTGGGGTTAACGCTACCAATCCATTTCATTATCATCGATATGTTCAAGAGAACTTGCTCAGAGAATTCACCAACCCAGCTAACGCCTCATCCATTGCAATACCTTCGTGCTTCATTCTTTCATGATTGTCACCCTGAACCTTGTATAATTAGATCATTTTCACCTCCGCAAAATCATTTGCTCCATTCCATGTCATAGATGTGGGATTCATTAGGGCCCTCCTATGACAGTTCACATCTTATCGACATCAACTCATTATCTAAGAAGTCAACTTAGGAATAACCCTTTCAGTACTTTGAAGCTTGCATGCCTCAATGGCAAGTTTCTCACTACTGGTGACAGGTTTACATCAATGGCCTTTGACCGAAAGATTCTATGTGTTGTTCAACATCGACTAATGTATTCACACCACGTGAATTGTACTACAGTACCTTGAGGGTCATCATCATTATCGATGATTCCTCTCGCGTCTCTTAACAGCTTACATCATTCACTGGTAATCAGGCGATGTCTTTCCATGTTCAACATCAAAACATATTTTCACATGGATCTACTTGTACTTCGGGTGAAGATTGAATGAGTTTGAAGACCCTAGATCTAGTTTCATCCATAAGGGGTTCAATATATTTAGGAAAAAATAAAGTCATCAAATGTACATCATAGCTACAAAGATAATCATCCAAGCCAAGGGATGATGGCTCTACCAGAATGATCAGTCTGCCACACAGACGATTGTCTGTCCTATGTTGTTATTGGGAAAAATAGTGTCCATTCAGAGCTGCTAGTCCCACTAAGATGGGTAGCTATCTTAGAAACGAACAAACTAATATTACTTGTGTTTTCCTTTAGGAGAAGTAGATGAGAGAGAAGCAGAGAGTACCAACCTTAGTCTTCCGCTTGGCTCCTTGCTTGTTTCCTCTCTCCTTTAATAGATCTTTGCTGCTCCTTCTTCACTTGTCCCACTTCAAAGAACACCTGTAGAGTCAAAGCAACATAATACTATCAAAGCATAGAGATCTACAATCATAAACAATATAGGATCAAATATATATTGACCATACAAATGCATATATCAATTCAAGAAGACATACAAGAATATGGAAGAAAACTCAAATAGATTTATTGATAGAAGTAGTGGAAGAGAGGATTACAACCCACTGACCTAACCCAGTGCCATCCTCCCAGCATGAAATCCCTTCATCACCTCATGAAAATCTAGATCACCCAACACTATGATGTTCCAAAAAGAAACCAAGAACACTTACAAGATGCAAAATTCTAGCCTCTGGATCTCTACGATGAAGGATCCATATATAGGTGTTTGCACATGGGTGAGACATCTTCTGAGATATTTATTAGTGTTCTCTCAGATATTTCTTGGTTCCACTTGGAGATTTCATTATCTCTTACTCATCTATGGGCGAATTCAGAGAGGCAAGTGTCATTGGAGAAGATTCTGGAAGATTCCATGATCATCCACCTTGCAAACTGTCTCTGCCATTTGTCTACTCTCACCCATCACGCCGTATAGAAGGGCTTCTCATTATGCATCACAACCCCCATGTGCATTACGTGATATGTATCGCACTTTGACCATGGAGCAGGTGAGATGGTCCAGTTTTGACCAGTTCTAAGCAGTTTTTCATGGAGAACTTCTGGGAGATGATGTAATTAGCTAACCTTGTTCCTTTAGGGTATGAAACAACACTTTTAGGGACTTATAAGCCCTTGGTTTATGGACATATAAGATTGGGGTTGCAGTGCCCAAATATGTCTATAACAGTTGACCCCTAAAGCATAAGGTCGTAAATATTTTGATGTCGAGTGAAATGCTTTATCATGAGGATTCGAGGTTTTTCGCACTGGAAGGTGACATGTAATAAGATACAATACAGTACATTATCTTCATAATATTTTGATTATCTAGCTGAGGTAGGCATTCCCATGCTCAACTTTTATAAGTTCATTTTCATGTACACAAGACAGACAATCATCTGTATGGTAGACTGATGATTCTGGTAGAGCCATCATCCTTTGGCTTGGATTATTATCTATGTAGCTATGATGTACATTTCATATCTTTATTTTCCCGAATATATCACAACCCAGATGGCTAAAACTAGATCCAGGGTCTTCAAGCTCATTCAATCTTTGCCCGAAGTACAAGTCGATCCATGTGAAGAGATGTTCTGAAGTCGAACATGGAAAGACATCACCTGGTTACCAGCCAATGATGTAATCTATTAACAGATGTGAGAGGAACCACTAATAATGATAATGGCCCTCAAGGTACTGCAGTACAATTCACGTGGTGTGAAAATGGGACTCGGCATCAAAAAGCACGCAAAATATTTCAGTCGAAGTCCATTGATGTAAACCTATCGCCGGAAGTGAGAAACTTTCCATTGAGGCATGTAAGCTTCAAAGTACTAAAAGGGTTGTTCCTAAGTCAACTTCTTGGATAATGAGCTGATGTCGACAAGAAGTGACCCATTGTAAGAGGGCATTAATGAAACCCATATCAACGACATGGAATGAAGCAAATGATTTCGTGGGGGTGAAAATGATCTAATGATACAAGGTTCAGGGTGGCAGTCATGAAAGAATGAAGGGTGAAGGTATTGCAGTGGATGAGACACAAGATGGGTTGGTGAATTCTCTAAGCGACTTCTCTTGAACATATCAGCAACATTCAAATGGATTGGTAGCATTAACCCCAAAAATGGATGGTACGGTGGACCAATGGTGATATGACTGGTGAACGGAATAACCCAACCTGACTCAATCATGGTGATGGAGTGAAAGTGTCATGTTCAAGAGCGACTTGTACCATAAATTTTCTTCAAGTTTTTCTTCCCAATTTTTCCCCAATCATTTCTAACCAGTACCTCTTTATTTTTGTCAAGCTTGAGGAGGATAACATATGCTTATTCTATAATTTTCCCTTCGGGCAAACCTGTCGCTATGTTTTAACGAGCCTAGAGACAGTGAAGCTCGCTGTTGCCTGCACAGACAAGTTTGTTGCTATTGTTTTAACGAGTTTATCAACAAAGATAAGCCGGTCCTTTTCAATTTTAGACAGTCTAAAAAGAGTCAGAAAGGAAACTCTAGTAATCCTTTTCCATAATATAATCCCTTAATTCCAAAAAAGTATAAAATAATACGAAAGGGATGACTTTTTTGATAGTTTTAATGAACCGAACAAGACAAGCAGTCGATCTTTTTGTATAATGATCCCTCAGGTCCAAAAGCATTAAAATCTAGAGGAGGGATAGCACTTCTGATCACTTTAACAACCTGGAGAGGCTAATTGCTCAGCAATCTTTTCATGTTTTACGCGTCAAATGAGAAGAGCTTAAAGGAGAATCGTTTTTTGAGGAACTAGTGATATTTTCGGGTAGTAGCTGGTTCCAGGTGAGGCTTGGAACTTTTCATTCATGGTAGTGTAAAGAATATGCCTAACAGAATCACTCGTCCCAACTGTTCCTCAGAAGGGGTTAACAATCAAATGGAGGCATATGATCGGCTAAACAAGAGTGGAGGTAATGGTAAGAACACAACCAAGGCTCAAAAGATGATGATAATGCGATTGTAATGGTTATTTATTGAATGTCGGTTCATTTTTTAATGAGCTTAAACTCTAGTGGAACATATGCTCATTGCTATGTTTATCTTTTAACGAGCTTGAACTTCGCATAAAACTGCTTGTGCTAGTCGTATAATAAGGATGTCTCATCGATTGGTTCATTTTTTAGGGAGCTTGCCCCATTCGAAACTTTGCTCCGGATCCTTTCATTAAGCAAGCTAGGAATGACCCATCGTATGAGTTTAGAGGGTTGAGAACCTACAAACTAAGAAAATAAATGGTCACCTTTTACTTGCATGAAAAAAGGTTTGCATGCCCCCAGGTATAACGAAGTAGAGTTTCTAGGTTACTATTCAATTTGCAGACAAAACACTTCTTTGGCTTTGTCAAGAAAGGCATACTTTTTGACAGAGGAATCTTATTCCAATCTAATCCCATTTTCCTAAATAGATGGGTGTGTCAGACTACTCATATTCCTATGCAAAAACCTACCTTATAACTGGGGTTTTCCTGTCGAAGCAAACCAGGGCGCATGCCTCCTAGGTTTCAGTCAGAATCACCGAATCGCTCGAACTCATGAGGTGGATGGACTGGAGATTGATGAAAAATTCCTTTTTGCAAAAAGACCAGAGAGGGATGGCACTTGACTACTAGCTATGTGTGAACCAGGGAATGAAAGCTGGTCTATGAGCTAGACCACTCTGCCTTCATGCAGAAAACACATCACTCGAAAGAGTGAGGAAACAATAACTCCCATGCTATAAATGTAGTCACACCCAAGGAGTAGATTGTAATCTGAAGGTCCTTAGACTACCATCATGTTCAGATAAACGGTTTTCCTTCTCAAAGTTATAGGCAAATTTGGAAGGATCCCTAACAGCTGACTGGTTCCTTTGTCAAAGCCTGCCAGATTTCACATCTTAGGTAGAAGCAATGGTGAACCAAGCAATTTCCAAGCAGTTGAGGAAAGGATACTCACAGAAGCCCCTTCATCTATGATAGTACCAACCATGACCAATATGTAAGCTTGTATAATGATTTGGAATGGTACATTAGATGGTAGACAGGGTCTGCCTAGTAGATTCTAGTGGAAGGAAACGACTAGGTTGCTTGGAGGTGGGACCAAATAAACAACCAGATACATCTTTGATGAACTTCCTTCCTATGGTAAGGGAATAGGTAGATTTCCCACATGTTCATCGAAGCCTGTGTTTACAAAGAGAATTTGAACATTATCGTTCTCATTCTCTTTGGTGACTGTATCATCTGAATGTAGACCTTTTGAAGACAAGACTGGGTCAACTGCTGTCTCAACCTATTGACTTTGGTCCAATGTGGACTCAGAGGGTTTATCTTCAATGATAGATGCTTCGACCAAGCACAAAGGTGTGTCAGTTGGATTTTTAGCTAGCGATGGACTTGGAAAGAGTTTCTTGTATTGAAGAGGAAGCCGTAGCGGTGAAGCAGGACAATTATCCAAGACTCTTTTAGCTTCATCTAAGAAGGGACAACGTTGGATGGCATGATCGCCTTCACACAGTTTACAAGGAATTTTAGATCTTCCTTTCTGTCCAGTGACTTCATTTTCACTAGGTAATGGTGTATGTTCAACATGATCGTTAGAGGTTGAGGACACCGGATTGTGCAAGTGGGGAGACCAGTCCCTTAAGATCTGTGGAATGCAAGGACAATCTCGATGATAGTGGTTCCCTTTGCAAATGACACATGGAGATTTAGGTTTGGATGGTGCAGTGTGTGGATTTTCACTAGATGATGCTTGGTTGCCCCCTTTCGTCATTGGCTTCTTCTTCTTCTTCTCATTTAATTGGTTTTTAGCTTCACCAAGCGAAGAGGAAGAAGGAGAGGGAGAAACAAATGAAGTATAAGGTTGGGGGTAACTCTAGTATCATCCGGTTGCTAATTTGATTGCTCAAGAATCATGGTGCTTTGAATGACAGAGGTCGAGAAGAGCCATACTAGCATGCCAATTATCAGTCTTGGAAGGGATAATGTGGCCATATGAGGTGCACCAACATCTCCCCAAGAGGACAAAGGACTAGGATTTCCCCCAAGGGGAAATCCTTGGTTGGTGGACTCCATTTTCTCAACCTAAGATCAACGAGGGATCGTGGATGTTATTACAATTAAAATAAATTTTATGATGCTTTGACATAACTTGCTTTTTCAATTTTTAAGAGTTGATAAAAAGCTAAAGATGGCTCTAGTAGCCTTCGATTTTTAATGAGCCTGAAGTGACAAGTGCTCAGATGGACCTTTTCTTTTAAGGAGTCTAAAAAGGAACGAAAGTGACTACTCCGGAATCTAGATAGAGGGATTACCAAACCAATTGCAAAACTACAAAATACTTTTTATGATATGGCAATCAATCTTCCTGAATGTTGTGTTCAGTGTATTACGATCGATAGGGTGGCAGACACGGCTTCCTAAGGATAAAGGATGTAGCATATTGTGGTCTCCCAATATATACTTGATGGTACATGGGAGCACAAGTCCATACTGGCACTCGTCATCTCAAAGAGGAGGAATCACCCAACCTACGATGAAAGCGATAGTTACCAGGCTTTACGATGCCGGAATACGTCTTTGGCCTAGAATTCTAAATGTTCTGCGTTAGGTTCCAAAGCGTTTTTATGTTTATTGAATTTATTTTACAGTTAATATTTCTTAATAAGTTTTCCTTTAAGGTTCACCGCATGATGTAGATATACATTTCCTAAATATGAAATCTAAGATGATAAACAGTCGTTTACTCTTCTTTTTGCAATGAAAATCCTAGCTACTAAGGAAAGAGAGGTGAAATTATTTCAACATAGAGCAGAGAGCACACACTATATGCATTGTCCTAAATCAAAAGCAACAGGAAGTTTAAATGCAAATGCACATGCATTTCCTTGTTTTCCGCTTTCTTAATGTGTGAATGACAAAAAGAATGCTAAGTACAAATCTAAACTATCTTTTCTCTCAAAGAAACAGTACTAACAATTTTCTCTTCAAAAGACGAAAGGAAGACAAGGACAACACTTTGCAATTTTTATTTGAAAACTGCTTTCGACACTTGACATATTATTAATTCAGATCAAATAAAAGAGTAATAGTGTAATTGACTATCAAAAGGAGGAGGATTCTTTTCTTTGACTAAAAACAACACTTGAACACTTTTAAATCAAAAGATGACAGTTCGATTAAGCTACTGTTTGTAAAGGAGAACTGTAAATGGTGAAAAATACATTAAAAAATTCACAATTCTTTGTACAATGGAGGCTGAATAATGCAAAGGAAGGAAGTTTCAATAGTGGTATACTGATCACAGACAAAAAAAACTCCTGAATAAAGCTGAAGAAAATGAAGAAAAACCAAAATCTAGAGGCAGAAACAATCTTATTTGATCATCGCACCTGTAACACTGGGAAATAGGGATGCATCTCACATACAACGCACGGGAGGTGTGATGCATCCAGACTGTCAAAAGGAGGCAGTGTGATGGTCCAGGTATGAGACTTTAACTTGGTTTTTGGTCATAGTTTGCAGCTTAGTTTAGGGATTTGGGCTGAGCTAATGATAGTCAGTAAATACAAAGTGTAGGGGCTGATCTAATGAGGTTACTTGAGCCACCACTAGGGCACTTAGGATGTTTGCAAGTCATATGTTTAATTCATAAACTAACCCGAAGATTGACTAAAGAAGCATTTGAAAAAGCGTTTCGAAGGCTAGCTGGCTTGACTTCAGGCTCCATCTATAGTTTATAAAACAAACAAATATAAACAAGCAAACAAGTTATTTGTTCCCAAATGGAGTTTCCATTTTTGTTATTGGGAAAACTAGTGTCCATTCAGAGCTTCTAGTCCCACAAACAAACAAACGGGTACCTATCTTAGAAACAAAAAAACTAAAGTTACATGTGTTTTCCTTTACGAGAAGTAGATGAGAGAGAAGTAGAGAGTACCAACCTCAGTCTTACGCTTGGCTCCTTGCTTGTTTCCTCTCTCCTTTGACAGATCTTTGCTTCTCCTTCCTCACTTCTCTCACTTCAAAGAACACCTATAGAGTCAAAGCAGCATAATACCATCAAAGCATAGAGATATACAATCATAAACAATAAAGGATCAGATATATATTGACCATACAAATGCATATATCAATTCAAGAAGACATACAAGAATATGGAGGAAACCTCAAATAGCTTTATTGATAGAAGTAGTAGAAGAGAGGATTACAACCCATTGATTTGACCCGACGCCATCCTCCCAGCATGAAAGCCCTTCTTCACCTCATGAAAAGCCAGATCACCCAACACTATGATGTTCCACAAAGAAACCAACAACGCTTCCTTACAAGATGCAAAATTCCAGCCTTTAGATCTCTAGGATGAGGGATCCATATATTGATGTTTGCAGGTGGGTGAGTCAGCTTCTGGGATTTTGATTAGTGTCCTCTCTGATATTTCTTGGTTACACTTGGATATTTCATGATCTCTTACTCATCCCTCGGTGAATTCAAAGAGGAAAGTGTCACAGGAGAAGTTTCTGGAAGATTCCATGACCATCCACCTTGCAAACTATCTCTACCGTTTGTCTACTCTTGCCCATCGCACCCCATAGAAGGGATTTTCAGTATGCACCACATCCCCATGTGCATTAGGTGAGATGCATCGTACTTTGACCATGGAGAAGGTGAGATGGTCCAGTTTTGACCAGTTCTGAGCAGTTTGTCATGGAGAACTTCTGGGAGATGATGTAATCAACTAACCTTGTTCCTTTAGGATATGAAACAACACTTTTAGGGACTTAGAAGCCCTTGGTTTATGGACATATAAGATTGGGGTTACAGTGCCCAAATATGTCTATAACATATGTACATGAAATTGAATTTATAAAGTTGAGCATCAGAATGCCCACCTCAGCTAGATCATGAAAATGTTATGAAGATAATGTATTGTATTATATCTTATTACAAGTCACCTTCCAGTTTGAAAAACCTTAGATCCTCATGATAAATCATTTCACCCGACAACAGAAGATTTACGACCTCATGCTTTAGGGGGCAACTGTTATAGACATATTTGGGCATTGCAAACCTAATCACATATGTCCATAAACTAGGGGCTTCTAAGCCCCTAAAAGTTTTGTTTCATACCCTAAAGGAATAAGGTCAACTGATTACATCATTTCCCATATGTTCTCCCTGAAAAGCTACTCAGAAGTGGTCAAAACTGGACCATCTCACCTACTCCATGGTCAAGGTGCGATGCATCTCACCTATTACACATAGGGGGTGCAATGCATACTGAAAAGCCCTTCTATAGGGTATGATGGGTGAGAGTAGACAAATGGCAGAAGCAATTTGCTAGGTGGAAACCCAGAGAATCTTCTAGAAGCTGCTCATTTGACACTTGCCTCTCTGAATTCGCCCCGGGATGAGTAAGAGATCATGAAATCTCCAAGTGGAACCAAGAATTATCAATGAAATGATACTAATCAAAATCCTAGAAGCTGACTCACCCACCTACAAATATCTATATATGGATCCCTCATCCTAGAGATCCAAAGGCTGGAATTTTGTATTTTGTAAGGAACTGTTGTTGGTTTCTCTGTGCAACATTTTATTGTTGGGTGATCTAGCTTTTCATGAGGTGAAGAGGGCATTCATCCTGGGAGGATGGCGTTGGATCAGACAGCTTGGCTGTAATCCTCTCTTCTACTACTTCTATCAATAAAGTTATATGAGTTTTCCTCCATATTCTTGTATATGTTTTAATCTTGTATTGATATATGCATTTGTATGGTTAATATACGTCTGATCCTATATTTTTTATGGTTATAGATCTCTATGATTTTATGGTATTTTGTTTCTTTGACTCTACAGGTGTTCTTTGAAGCGAGACAAGTAAGGATGGAGTGGCGAAGCTTTGTTAAAGGAGGGAGGAAACAAGCAAGGAGCCAAGCAAAAAACTGAGGTTGGTACTCTTTGCTTCTCTCTCATAAAGTAAAACACAAGTAACTTTAGTTTGTTTATTTCTAAGATAGCTACCCATCTTAGTGGGACTAGAAGCTTTGAATGGACATTAGTTTTCCCGATAATAGCAGGGAAAAGAGAATATGTAGAAGTGAAAGGTATAGATCTAGTAATAAAAAACAAAGAGCTAAATCAAGCGAAAGAAATAGAGAGATGAATAACTAAAACTGCAAATAAAGATTGTATACCTCCAAATCTTAAACATGACATAACTAAGGCTACCGGAAACCTCTTCGGATCAAACGAAAGGGGTTTCCCACTGGAATGGATGCTCCTAACATAATAGAGTAGTCCTCTTGGCCCAAAAGCAGTAAAAAATAGTGGATCTAGGAAACGACAGTTAGACGTAGTTGTGCTGACTTCGATTTTGGATCACCAGCGGATGTGGCCCTTAAATAAAATTTGATACCATGTAGGAATTTACAGGGTAAGTTCCTTAGATATAAAACCAAAGGAAATCACCCACAAATAGATCACAAATCAATACACTAGTATTCTTGACATGGTTAAAACCATCAAAGAGGGAACAGTCAACGACCTGAGCCAACGCAGCCACTTCAGGAAATTTATTAATAAAAGAAAGAAAAATTGCATAATCTTCTTTCATGAATGGTTGCCCTACAAATGACCCTCCATGGTCTTTAAATAAATATCATGGACCAATCAGGTGTTAAGCCATGGATCAAGTGTCAATAATACCGAGGAGAGAATGAAGCATTGGATCACTTCATGTGTAGCACATATCGTGACCGTCATATTGCAAGTTACAAATGTACATAGTAAAGGAACACACTTTACCTAACTCTACACTAGACCAAGTTATACTTAACTATTTCCTATGTGTCAGAATAGCCTAACAGATCATTCATAGGGTATTTATTTTAGAAAACAAGATACCCTTCTAAGTGACTGAAACTAGGGTTCAGTCTTGTCTCACTAAAACTTGGTCCTACAAAAGGAGACTGGAAAAAATAAAAGAATTAAAATAAAATCTAATTCCTAAGATGAAAAATGAAAGGAAAACATATCTCGAGAAGGGGAATAGAAAACTAACTCTTATCCAAGTGCTAAAGTTATCTAATAAGAGGAGGGAAATGTGATTGCATCTAGAATTAAAATTGACAGGCATGTTATGAAAATGATTTAGTGACCAACTAGTTGTTTACGGAAATATTAAATGAGATAATCTCAACAAGTAGCTATTGAAATTTCTCATGCATATATCCAAATCCAATCGTGTAAAACAAATCCACTATAAGATTTATATCAAACAAAATAACCAGTTCATTTTATTAAACATAAAATAAAAATAAGAAAAATCTGCAATTGATAAATAAATAATTATTTAATCATTGTAAATTAGTCTCTGTGGATTTTCTAACAATATTTATTCAAAACCTACTTATCCTTGTCAAGATAGCTTTGAACAAGGTCTTCACTAGTATGAAACAAATCAGAATTATATCAGTATTAATCTGACAATCAAAATGGTAATGAGAGAAAAATTTGAATCAAGATCATAGCAACAATATGAAAGAACTGTTAACAAGTTTGCATTTTAATTACAGTAGTGAAAATAAAGAAACAAACTCATTATTATTACTCCAATTTCAAGTTATATGTATTTTTTTGCAGCTTTCAAATCTCTTCTAGAATGACCATACAATAGTATGCAACCACTCCTTTACAAAACTCAAAAAAAACTTTAGCAACGTCACAAAAATCTCAATCACAAGAATGCAGTCCAATCTAACTCACTACATAATTTATCTATCCTATTACATCGCCCCCATATTTTTCTATAAATCACATGCCTGTTGTATATGGTTATCATGCTACCATCCATAGAGGCTTAATACTGATGCCCAAGGTACCATAAAACGAAATACAAATTTGATATTTAAGGATAGTGATGCACCTCTAAACTGAAAATTGCATTGTTGATGTTCCCATGTAAATTTGATTCAATGTAAGTCCAATGTGAATATCAAATTGTTACTGGATATAATCAATTTTCTTAATAATCTTAGGATCCTGTCCATTTCAACATGCTAGTTTTACAGCATATTCCTTTATCATATATGATTGCAAGGTTTCAAAATTGATTTGTTTTATTATTATCCCTTCTTTGTGCCATTGATCTCTCTGAGTCCTACCATAAGATATGAATTAGTTATGATATTAAATGAGTCATAGAATCGTTATAGTGCATTACAACTCCATTATATCTATTATGTGTTTTGATTATAAGAAAAAAATAAATGAAATGAAATCATTAACACTATTGGCAGGAAAAAAAACATAAAGTAGTTACAATATAGGTGTGAGTAGTTGAATTTAACATTGAATAGTAGGATGGAACAAATGAACACAATAGGTTTACTTGTAAACATTATCCTAGTTGGCTCGATAGAGCAGTCATTTTGTTGACATTGAGCCACATGATGAGCGATGGGATGTGCTATGCACACACTCAGCGTGTTTATTGATATAATATTATATGTGAGATGCACAAGAAGTAACATTAACATAAACATGTAGTGGACTATCAATATATGTTGAAGAACAATGAGAGAGAGGGGCTCGAAGAGCCAAGATCATGATGTCATGCATATTCATTTATGGATGATGGTTACTTGTAATGTCATTGTGCTTTAGTTCGATTCGTGTTTTTTTAATTTCTTTTTACTATGACATGGAAATTTAATACCTCATGCATTGTGTGAAAAAGGAAGCATTAATTTATAAGAAGGAAAGATGTAAATTTGTATTGAAAGGTTGGAGGAAGAAGAACAAATGGTTGTATTGTTAGTTGTAGAGAGCTTTGTGGATATGTCTGGGTTCAACGTAGATTTAGATTTTCCAAATAAGGCTTAGCACAGAATATTATTTTAGTGTTAAATTTATTATGTACATAAATAATACATATATTGATTTCTATCAATAAGTGTTACACTTATATATATATATATATAAAAGTTTACACTAAATTAAAATAATTAACCTTTTTTTTTTAACACAGGTGTATAGATGTGCTATGGGAAAATGTCAACAATAAAAACCAAATGCAAAAGAGGATGTGGCAAAATAATGCCAATTTTGTAAGTTTCATCTAGTGAGGAAATGTTCATAAGAGGAAAACGATACTTAATGCAGATGATAAGAATACCAAAAGAGAACCTGAAATGAGATGAAGATAAAATAATAGAATGGTTCCCATTTATCATTTGCGAAATATGGGATCTTGTGCCCACAAAATGTGGTAACACACATGAAAGAAACATTTATCTCTGGTTCAAGTTGATGGGCTTATATAGAAGTTCCCAAAAATATTTGTATCCTATACCATTCCCAAGGGTCCCACACAAGAGTGCAAGGAAACAAAGTGAGCTCAAAATGAAAAGACTACTAAAATATCTCATTCCCAAAGAAATGAAATATTTTATTTTGAATTTAGGATGCTACTAATGGATAGTGGAAATAGCTAGGAAGTTATTTAAAGATTAGTAAACTTTTTATATAACATTAACCCTTCACATGACATTTCTTCACTGCCAGTGAGCCTGGACTGTACCCCAACAAAGTTTTCAAGGTACCATGCAATTATGGCCTCATTTTTAGTGAGCATCCATAGCCTCTATGGTTTTACTTGTACTTCCCACCAATGTGTGCTTTCAACTCTATAACACCCCTAGGTTAAAAATCCATGTAATAAAGTTTATAAATGAAAAATAGTAACCAAGGTTATGGGACATATATTCCAAGCTGAATGTTGGGAAAAAACATAGTGACAAGGATCACTTGGGATTAATTAACGGCTATGAAAACTCGCAAAAGGAAATGGAAAAGGATTTGGAAAGGAATGAGGGATTTATTTGAATTTTATTTATGAAAATAATGGAAAATAGGAGAATAAATTTTTAAATGTCACAACTTGCATGTGTTATGTGCAGTTATACCTCTTGTGGATAAGAGTGATCTCCCTCGAATTCAAAGAAACCTTGTAACAAACAACTAGGAACCACTACATTTCTCTAGACTATGATTAAATGAAAACAATACGATGATAGAGGCCACTTTCCGTCTAAACAAAATGATTGATAATGTCCCCTTTAAATATTTCATGCATTCATTCATCGATTATATAGAGATCCTCTCGTCGATCCCCAGAGTTTCTCCATACTATCTTGAAGGAGATCTACATTGACATAAACAAGAAAGAGATAAAAGCATAAAACATATAATATAAGAGATAAATGAAATAATTAACCAATCATATATCATAAACTAATCAATATGTAATCATAGTCTATGTAGGTGATCAAGGAATCCTACAAATTATATCAACAAAGATGTAATTTAGAAAGAAAAATTTCCTTTATATTAATAAAATGTATGTAGCCTTCATGTTACAAGTCCCTTCCCACAATCTCCAACCCTCTTCTTGAATGAATATCCCTCCAACCTTATTCCTCCATCATAATCTTAGTTTGAATAGCCCTCCTCAATCCTCAATCCTGGGTTAGCATTATAGGACAAGAGTGGAAATTTTGGGATCCATTTTCTAAGGAATGAGATCCACTAATGGTGGGTTAGGGATTCCATAAAGAGTGTGAGTTTTTCCATGATGGGAGGGATCAGGACTGAATAGGAAACCATTTGCAGCTTGTTGGTTGGGATATATACTACTAACAATGCTTCTAGACTTTACTTTTAATTTTACATGTGTTAAGTAATGTTCGCAGGTCACAATGTAAGACAATACGTACTTATGTGCAACTCCTAATGTAGTCCTCTGCATATGTGCATAAATTGACCAAGGAGCTGGGCAAGAAGCCAAAAATAGGGTTCTATACCATGGGATCTATGAATTCCACTTTCTTTGGGATAATTGGATTCTAAATTTTCAAGGTAATGTTTTGGAACACATTTGTGGATAGAGAAATATTCAAACCGAGGGTTATTTGCCTAATGTGAAAAAATGACATGTAACAGATTTCCCCCTAAAGTGCAAAGTCAGAAGAGATATTTGATAACTAAGTTCCTTTATCATGCCAAAAAAAAACATTACAATGAAATGTATAATATCATCACTGAGTTAGGAATTCCCATAGTTAGAACATAAATGTCTCAAAGTGCAGTACGAAAATACATCTGAAGATACATTTTAATAGATGACAAAGTATGGATGCAGCCATCAATGGATCTATATTTACAATCATGAAAAATCCATGTAGCTTCAATGGATGAAACTAGATCTAAGTTGTTGATCTCCATCTCTCAATCTGTAGTATGAATATGGCCATGCGAGTGAATGTATTGTAGTCGAACATGGTAGAAACCACTTGATTACCAGTTAATGATGTGAACCGTTAACAAGTGTGAGAGAAACCACTTGATTATCAGTCAATAATGTGAACCATTAACAAGTGTGATAGAAACCACCAATAATAACAATGCTTCTCAAGGTAATTCCATTACAATATATGAAGTGTGAATAGATGTTCTGATTTCAAACAATCATAGAATCACTCGGTCAAAGACCACTTATGAGAACCCATCATTGAAGGCAAGAAACCTATCATTAAGGCATGCAGGCCTCAAGGGACTGAAGGTTTCTAGATCAACTTCCTAGAAAATGAGTCGAAGTTGATAGGGAGAAACCATCACAAGAGAGCCTACGACATGAAACTCATTCCAAGTTTTGAAGAATAATATTTTGGAGTAATCTAGGACTGACTCAGGGATGGTCGATGCAACTAAAGGCCATGACTGGAAAAGTAATTTTACTGAGGTTGGACTTGTCTTAAACATATAGAATATAGGACATGATGACTTGGAAACATTTGACTCAAAAATAAAACCCAAACCAACTAAAAAATTTCAATGAGGTATGGTCAATTAGGAAATAAATGGATTTCCCGACCCAGATATGAAATCGATGGAGTGTCATGTTCAAAAGTGACATATTGCCTTTTATAAATACAAAACAAATATTCTTTCTCACTTTTTCCCCACCATTACTGGTAAGTACATCTTTATTTTCTTACAAGCTTGAGGAGGATAACATATGCTTTTCCTGTAAGATCATCCTTCAAAGTATTTTTAAAGAACCCTGAAAAGGAATGATCTGGTCATCATGCTTAACAAGTCCAATGTTGTTTATATTTTATGAGTCTAGTGAAGGGGTAACATGAAGCCGTTTTCATATTTAAATATTTTGAAAAGGAATGAGAATAAAACTCATTCAGTTCTTTCAACGTAAATTTTAAAGAGCCTGGAGAAAGTGAAGCTCAATGTTTTTCAGTTTTAGGGAGTCATAAAGAAAACATAAGTAAACTCTAAAGTGTCTGTTTTAGTAAATTTAGTTTCTCAAGCTCGAAAAAGGGTGAAATAATGCAGGAGAGAACTTTATTTACCATGATTAGTCAACATATACATTTCTCGTATATATTCTGGTTCATTCCATAAAAGAGGCAAACTTATACTGAACAAACAATTGTTCATTTACTTTTACGAGTTCAAACAATCAAGTACTTGAGAAGCTTTTCATTTTAAGGAGTTTGAAAAGGACATAAAGAGAAATTCATGGTTTCTCTTTTTTATAGGTTTTAACTAGTTTGAAAAAATGATAAAAATATACTCAATGCCAAAATGATTCATTTCCTATAAAACCTATAATGTGAACACTTAGACTCGAAATAATTATGTCTACTAAAAAATAAAGCAAAAAATGTCATAAATTTGGATTTAAAAAGTAAATAGGAAAAAAAAAATATTTAAATAGGCCTAAAAAAGTTATAAAAACCTAAAAAGTAATTTTTTTTTACCATTTGTGTTTTAACCTTTTGAGAGTGATAGAGGTCATTTTCACTGGAAGCTTTAGAGGCAGATTTTGGGCAAACCGATGTGCAAAATCACAAGTCGTCTTTTTTAGGTATTTTATCTCTCTTAGATCTTTGTTTTCGTGTATTTTAGTTAGCATTTCACCATAGTTTTTGGATTTTTTTTCTTGGGAGGGGTTGGAGGGTTTGGGGGGGGGGAGGGTGAGTTCAAAATGAAAATATCCCTCAACGTGTGTAGGTCACCCTTATTGGGCCTGCACACATTGCTCGATTTTCAAAAAAAGGAAAATGTGATGTGTGTGGTTTATAAGAATATAACTACTCACATTCAGACTGTCTAGTGTAGTTGCTTATGCATAGCATCGAGGGAAAAAATAATAATATGAAAAACATTCAGATTTCTTGCTAATTGTTTCCATGATTACTTCTAATGATCTCTTATGCTTGTTTTTGGGGTTTTCATTTTGAAAATATGGAGTGGAGATAGCGTGCACATGAAGAGGAAGACATAGTTAGACTAAACCATCCAGAGACCATACATGCATTGATAAATTGTGGCTTGTCCAAATTTTTCACCATTCTAGGCATGAAATCCCAATTAGACTTGCTAGAATGGATTGTGGGAAAGTGGAACATTCAATAAGAATGTTTCATAGTTGAAGACCATAGTCTTGTCATCGATGTTGATGACATTTACTTATTGATGGGACTTCCACGCCATGGGGTGGAAATCAATCTATTTGGGCATAGGCGAGGTGGTAAAACTAATGCCACCTATCTAATACAACATTGAACTGACAAAGCTACTCTTAAAGATGGGAGAATTGATATTAAGACCATCTCTCAGCGTCCTTTGAAATTTATTAGGTTCATTATTGCACAACTATTCTGTAGTGTAGCTCTACATTTACTCATAAATGCTTAGATTCAAACTGTCATGGAGTGTTTACAACCTATTATATTCAAATTGATTCAGGTTGTAGTTACCAACCTGAAATGGCAACTGATTAGAGTCAGAATTGGAAGACTCAAAAAAATTGGGTACAATACCTTTCTTATCTCATTTTTTCTAGACTAGACCCCTATTTTCGCTCCATAGGTAGCTTTAGAGACAGGAGCACATCGCGAGCCTTGCATTATGAAATGGGTCACACTTATGGCATGCCACATTTGTGGCCAAGGACCAACTATAAGATATACTCCTAACTTCTTCGAATGGTTGGAAAAACAAATCATTATGATTGAATATTTTCCATATGTAGGGATGGATTACACTGGCTATATCAACATGCCACTGCCACCTGGGATGCAGTGGGGTAAAATATGTAAAATTTCACACTTTTGTTGATTTTTTAAATTTTTATTTTTATTTTTTGTTATTTTTTGGCATCCAAAACTAATTTTCTGAAATGATCATGCAGATGTGGCCCCAGTGAGACCAGTTGGATTGCACATATATGATAGGTAGTAAATAGCTAATAGCTCCCATAGAGTTGAACCCAGATGCAATGGAGGCATTGACAAAGATAGAGCACAACCTTGAGAAGTTGACCTTAGGCATCCCAAATATTGTGACAGACGATCTACCTCTCTTCTATCATAGGCACACACAAGGGGTTCCCAGTCTTAATAGTTGTTTTCAACGATGAGTAACACATTTCATCGTATGCTACCATGATCATCATCATCTGCACTCACTAGTATGAGGGCTATATTTTGTTTTTCGTTGATGTCCTAGCATGTTCGGAAAATAAGGCCATGGGGCCTCATGTCTTTGGATGACATTTTTGTAAAAGCCACACTTCTTACAAACAGTTATCTAATGAAGGCTACTACTACTTTAGTCCAATTTGTACAATGTATGGATGAATATTTCATTGATTTCTTTACAAATGTTTTATAAGTGCCAATTTAACACATAATTAGCCAATGTGTCATTTTATGTCTTTAAATTTATCGAAATATGTTGATACTCAATATAATCAAATTCTCTTTCCAAGAGACGAACCCATAAAAACATCCTTAACATGGAAGCACTTCTAACTAAATAAACATAATTCAAATCTAATACTACGAATTATGAATCTAACCTAATGATCAATCACCGAATGCCAAATGAAATGGAATGGGATAATAGCTCAATCATTGGGCTATATTCTGCAATATTATTTGTTTTTTGACCAAGGCATATCACATCAATAAAAAATAACTCATTTGTGGCAAATAAATGACCCAAGTTGTGGAAGATAAATTCTTAATACTACAACTAGAACCATCAGTGAAGAAAATGTATGCTTGAGGGAGTGTCAACATATGAAAATCAAATGTAATGCAAGATAAGTCAGAGAAGTGGTGGAAAATCGTAAAAAGATTCTAAAAATTGCCACAAGTAAATTATAGTATAGAAATAGACAAATGTTTAACCAAACAATCTAAGCATAATATCTATTTAGGTAAAGACCATTTGTAGGCTTTCCCAAAGGAATTTTGTCATAATCCACTAGCTCATTGGCCCTTTTTCTAGTGCATGTTTTTCAACATAAATGCCATGCCATGTGGGCTCGAATTTCTTGGCTCCTGACTTATTGTGCTCATGATCATAGACCAATACTAAATCACCTTATGCATATGAATGAGATTTAAAATTTTGATGATATTGTGATTTGACTCATTTCTTTTGGACCTTGCTAGCTAATGAAACATCATAGTGAGTCTCATTGAGATGTTATAAGTACAGGAAATGTTCTTCCTCAACAGAAGTTGTTGGGAATAATTCAATTGTCAATTTCAAAGACACTATTTCACATTCAATTAGTAGAACTTCTCCCATGTCGTAGACAAGCTGGAAAGGAGTGAAACCAGTCAAGGTTTTTTCTATGGTACAATATTCCCAAAAGGCTGGATAAAGCATTAGATGCCAATCTCATTTATGAGTCTCGATAATTTGTTTAATCATGGTGGTTAAAACCTTGTTAACAACTTCTACTTGCACATTTTCCTGCGGGTAATATGGAGTAGAACTGTCATTACGCAGACTTATCTTCGTGGTAAGATCGGTGATCATAAATTTTGGAAAATGGCTACCATGGTCTATGAGGAAGCTGTGTGGTAGTGAAAATCGATAAATCACATGATTGCAAATGAAAATGGATTTTTTTTAGCATCAACCTTATATGTAGGAATCACCTCAGCCCATTTCACAAAATAATCCACTGCAAGGATAAAGTACCCATGTCGCCCAGCTGAGTGAGGGTTACATGTAAGGAAATCGATGCACCATTTAGTGAAAGTACCCATAAAAATCATAGATTTGACAATTATGGCATTTATGGAATGCAGTTGTATAGTCTTTGAACATAGCATGCCAGTAATACCTTGCACATAGGATTTTTTGAGCAGTAGCAAACCCTAAAATATGGCTGCCACAAGCTCTAGAATCAAAGCCATTTAATGCCTTTTCATATTCCTTGTGAGTTAATCATCATCTGAATATAGAGTCAACATCAAGACGATAAAGCGTATCGAACCATACGACGATGATCAATTCGACTCAGTTTAGGCTGAAATGTCTACCTCTGAAGATAAATGATGATATCTCCATACCAAGGATCTAAAGTACTGATAACAAATATAGATTTATCTGGAAGAGAATCCTCTATCACGTTTTCCATATTAGCACATGGAAAGTCACATAATAATTCAACAAATACTAGTGGTTTCTTAGATTTGGATTTCATTAATTCCATATCGAATTCCTGAAGGATGAAAATCCATTTGGAATAATTGCTTCTTAGAAATTATCTGGTAAGAATGTAAACCATGGGGTTGTAATTGGAAATCATAGTTGATTTTCACAATAGAATGTAGTGACGAAAACATTGGATAACTTAAATGACTACCAAGGAAAGTTTCTCCACATGTGCATATTTTGGTTCAGTTTTGGTCAAATTTCTACTTAAGTAATATATCACATGCTCTTCATTTGATTCATCTTCTTGAACTAAATCGTTCCAATTGTGACATCATATGCATCTATGTATAAATGTAATCTTGAGGATAATCTGGAGGATGCAACAATGGTGAATGGGTCGAGACATGTTTAAATGCATCAAAGGATTTTTGAGCCACCTAATCCCAAATGAATGATATTCCCCTTTTTAGTAGTCGAGTAAAACCTTTAGTCAACTCAACATAGTTTTGGATAAATCAACATATAATCTTTGCTTTCCCTTGAAAACTTTGGAGTTGGAAGAGATTGGAAGGAGAAGGCAAATTCATAATAGCCTCAACCTTCATCAGATTGACACAAATGCCTTCCTTTGAAATGAAAAATCCTTGCAATTGACCAAATTGCACAAAAAAACACACTTTTTTGGATTCAAGCGAATATTGTAATGACAAAATCTAATAATATTTCTATCAAACGCATTGGATGGTCTTCCCATGTCAATGAATAAGCTAAAATGGAATCCAAATAAGTTTGCACAATATTCTTGATATCATGGAACACATAAAACATAGGTCGTTGAAAATTTTCACCAACATTCTTCGAACAGAAAGGGACTTTTTGATAGGAAAAATTCCCCAATGGGCATATGAATGCGGTTTTGTGTTGATCATCTTAGATTATGTTGATTTGATTGTAGACAAAAAATGTGTTCATAAATGAAAACATTTCATTTCCTGCACATTCGCCAATGATTTGATCAATATAGGGAGTAGGATAGTTGTCCTACGAACATCCCTTATTGATATCCCTATAATGATACATACTATAATGATTCCATGTTTATTATTAACAAGTACGATATTAGACACTAAATCATCCAAGGGAACTGGGTAGATGAAATCTGCTATGAGCATTTTCTCGACCTCAACTTTAATCACAACAACTTTTCATTGATGCACAAACATAATGATTATCTAATAGTGTTTTGGAGAGTTTGGTATCTATGGATAAATACTAATTCCCTAGATATGTAGCTGTATCTAGAAAAATAGCTTAAAGTGTTTTAGTATTTTCCTATAAGTAATAGATGAGATGAGAAGATGAGAAGACCTACTTGTAGTTCCACTTCGCTCTCATCTCCATTGTATTGATCCTATCACTCGTTCCTGTACTTAATACACTGGAGAAGTATGTGTAAACACAATAAAAAACAAGTAATCGATCAAAGCACACGATCTATTGAATATAAGTGAAAGGAATCTGATACAATTCACACATATAAGCATTATGAAATAATACAAACATATGGGAGGAAGGTTCAATCACTTTATTGAATAAAAGAAGGAATTACAACCAGTGGTGTCTGATTCAAAGCCATTCCTCCAACTTGGATCCCATCCACATCACATCAAAAGCATGACAAACTTGTAGCATTTCAATACTTGCTTCAGAGAAAAATCTCATAACAACATTATCTCGTTACAATTCAACATAATCTAGCCCCTCATCACTTAGATGAGTGGTCAATTTATACCAATATGAAGGAGGTTTTGTCATAAATGGTGGCATTGAAGGGCTTTCCATACTTAGAATTAGTTCCATGCAGGAAGGGATGAGAGGATAAGATGCACCTTGACTCATTCCTCATCCATTTTCGAGCACATATGAGTTGATAAGTGATAGAACCTTATAGATGAATCTAAAACATAAGAGTATTCCCCAAACTCTATGTGAATTTCACTCAATCTCACCCAGCACAGGTGAAAGGAAGCCTAAGTTCTCTGCAGCGCACCTTTACAAGGGATTACCTGTGTTGGTCCCTCTAGAGGTTATTTATGGATGTCTTCAAGTCATGAAACTATCTGGGAAGGAGGCATTCAAAGGGGTGACTTGTTTAGGGCATGTAGCAACTAAAAGTATGGTCTGATGAGCCATAAAACACTAATCTGGATGATGGGATTGATGTGCCCAAATGGATCTGTAACAACTTCCCCCTAAAGCATGAATTTGGAAAAATTCCAATGTCGAATGAAATGCTTTACGATGTGATGAGGAGGTATCGAATTGGAAGGTGACCTACATCAATTACAATACATATTTCATGATATTTGATTTTACATGAATTGTTGAGAGAATGCATACCCATGCTCAACTTATAAACTTCATTACATGTACATAAATAGTGTCTACTGATATAGGCCCATGAGGAATGACTATCAATGTAAAGCCATTTTACATATGATTTAGTACTCCTGAAATCTCATCCCAGATGGAAGAAACTAGATCTGGGGTCTTCTATCTCATTCAATCATTTGCTCAAGTATGAGTCTAACCATGTGAATATATGATTTGAAATTGAGCATGGGAAGACACGACCTAATTACCAACCAATGATGTTATTTGTTAACAGATGCAAGAGAAATCACCGATAATGATAATGATTCTCAAGGTATTATCGTACATTCTCCATGGTGTCAATGGATTATTTGATATCGAACACCATACAAAGTCTTTCAATTGAAGGCCATTGATGTCAACCTACCACCAGAAGTGAGAAATATGCCATTGATGTATGTAAGCCTCAAGGTACTCGAAGGGTGCTTCTAAGTCAACTTCTTGGCTAATGTGTTGATGTCGACAAGAAGTGACTTGTCGCAGGAGGGACTTGATGTATCCCACATCAATGGCATGAAACAAGTGTACAGATTTTAGTGATGGAATTTCACTGACAACACAAGGTTTAGGAATGGCGGTCATGAAAATGAAGGTTTATGGTATTGCAAAGGAGGAATTTTGACTCAATGACTTCTCTTGAACATGTCGACGACATTGAAATGAATTGGTAGCATTGGCCCAAAACAAAGTGATAGATGGTATGATAGACCAACAGTGTGATAACCATCAATCTAATAACCTAACCCAGATAGTCACTGTGATGGAGTAAAAGTGTCATGTCCAAGGGTGACCTACTAAAATAAAGTGGTTTTCCCCTTTTTTATCAAGCTTGAGGAGGATAACATATGCTTGTTGTATAATTCCACCCTTTGGGTGAATCCATTGCTATGTAATGTTTTAACGAGTCTAGCGAAGGTTAAACTCATTGTTGTCTAGATGGACAAGTTTGTCGCTATTTGATGTTTTAACAGGTTTAACAACAAATATAACTTTCTCCTTTTCTTGTTTAGAGAGATTGAAAAGGGAAAAAAGGAAACTACACAAGTTCTTTTTCATAGATTAATCTCGCAAGCCCAAAAAAGAGTAAAATAATACAAGAGAGATATAGTTTCCAATCTGTTAACGAGTTGGAATGGATAAGCGCTCGATAATATTTTCATGTTTAGAGAGCTTAAAGAGGAGTCCATTTTGAGGAACTAGTGGTGTCTAGTGTAGCAACTAGTTCCAGTGATGTTGGAGCTTCTCAAAACATGTTGATTTATGTGAAGAGGCTAGCTAAAAGACTATTCATTGCAACTGTTCCTCAAAAAGGGTAAAACAACCAAGTGAAAGTCTATGATCGGCCAAAGGGATGGTGGAAATGGGATGAAAACAACCAAGGCTCATCTGACGAAAGAGGCTAAAATAATGGCAATAACGAGGGTTAAAATGGAAATGGATTCATTTATAGACAAGCTTGAACCATAGGAAACTATGCTTGGATTTAGTTTCATGTTTACACGAGCTTGAAATGAAAAAATGTGCTTGGATTCAATTTCATTTTTACACAAGCTTAAAACGAATAACTATGCTTGGATTAGTTTACATGGCCCCATCATGATGAAAGGGGGAGTCTCCTGTAATAAGATGGAAGTCACTGTGGTGAAGCAGGATGGTTATTCAACACCTTTTTGGCTTCGTCCGGATAGGTACAAAGGTGAATGGGGTGATTCCATTGACATAACCTACATGGAAACTTAACTTTACTGCTAGGTACATGTCCCTCAAGCTTCATTACATTCACCTAAGTAGACTACTTGGTGTTATCAAGTGGATGGAATAAAGGTTCGTTTACGAGATCAAATGAAAGACTCGACTAGGATTTTACAAGATCTAATCAAAGACTCAAATTGGAACTTTGATTGAGGGGACCTTGTTTCATTTTTTAATGAGCTTGACACAAGACAAGGAGCTCTACTCAGACTCATTGTTTCATTTTTTAACGAGCTTGACACAAGACAAGGAACTATCCTCGTATCCTTGGTTACAATTTTTAATTAGGTTGAGACAAGACAAGGAACTATCCTCATAGACTTGTTTATTTTTTCAATGAGGTTGACACAGTAAAAGAACTATCCTCATGGAGTTGTTTCATTTTTTAATGAGGATGACACAGTAAAAGAACTATCCTCATGGACTTGTTTCATTTTTTAATGAGGTTAACAGAGTAAAAGAACTATCCTTATGGAACTGTTTCATTTTTTAATGAGGTTGACACAGTAAAAGAACTATCCTTATGGACATGTTTCATTTTTTAATGAGGTTGACATAATAAAATAACTATCCTCATGGACCTGTTTCATTTTTTAATGAGGTTGACACAGTAAAAGAACTATCCTTATGGACCTGTTTCATTTTTAATGAGGTTGACACAGTAAAAAAACTATCCTTATGGACCTATTTCATTTTTTAGTGAGGTTGACACAATAAAAGAACTATCCTCATGCACTTGTTTCATTTTTTAATGAGGTTGACACAGTAAAAAAGAACTATCCTCATATCCTTGGTTTCATTTTTTAACAAGGTTGATACAAGACAAGGAACTATCCTCATAAGAGTTGTTTCATTTTTTAATGAGGTTGGCATAGTAAAAGAACTATCCTCATATTCCTTGTTTCATTTTTTAACGAGCTTGACAGAAGACAAGGAACTATGCTTTGGGACCTATTTCATTTTTTTAATGAGGTCAACATAGTAAAAGAACTATCCTCATACTCTATTCATGACCCATAACATGTCATTATTTCCAAGAGGTTCTCATCATATGGGAGAACAATGCTCTGGGAGGAGAGAGCTGGTTCTAATGTCCCCAATACATAATGTACAACATCATTGAATTGATTGTTAGTTAATGTAGTAATGGAATGGGTTGTCACATAATTAACCCATGGTGAGGATGATACCATTGGTAGAAAAGGACCAGTTAGGGAAGATGGTTGACTGGAAGCCATATCTGGACCAGGAAATGAAAGATCGTCAACTGTGACAATTCTGCCTTGATGTGGGAAATAAATCACTCGAACAAGTGTTGAAACAATAGCTCCCATGTCATAAACATAGTCATGCCCAAGAATTAAATTGTAATCTAAAGGACCTAGAACTACCATCACATTCATATAAATGATTTTTCCTCCCAATGTAATAGGCAATCGAGGAAGGATCCATAATGGTTGACTGGTTCCTCTGTTAAAAGCCAACAGATTCTGGGTAATAGGCATAAGTGGCGGTGAAATGAGCATTTGCCAAGTAGTAGAGGAAATGATACTCACAGATGCACCTTCATCTATAATAGTGCTAGATACAATCATATTACAAACCTATACTCTGATCTGGAAAGGAACATAAGAAGGAAAACAGAATCTTATCAATCGATTCCAATCAAAGGAAGTGACCAGACTACTTGGAGGGGGTACCGTAGAAAAGGGAGAATTAGCCCCTTGAGTTACGATAATGGGAGGATTTTCCTCTCGTCTTGATGGAACATGAGGATTTCCCCTAGGCTCCTGGGAATCTGAAGAAACAAAAAGAACTTGATTGGTATCATATTCAATCTCTACAGGAAAGTTATGACTAATTGAAGGTGAAATCGAGTGAACAATTACCTTGACCTGTTGATTTTGGTCAGGTTTAGAGATAGGATTCACTTTAAGAGAGAGAGGGTTTGGCTGACAGTTGATTTGGTCAGTCAATTCATCAACTTGTAATGGATTTAGGGAGAGTTTCCTGTAAACAGATGGAAATCACTGCGGTTAAGCAGGAAGGTTATGCAACACTTTTTTTTGCTTCATCAAGATAGGAGCAAAGGTGAATGGGGTGATTCCCTTCACATAAACTACAGGAAAACTTAACTTTACCCTTGTTTCAAGGAACTTTAATACCACTAGTTGATGGTGTGTCACCAGCATGATCTCCAGAATTTCATGGCACGGGATGATGTGAACGACAAGACATTTCTTCTAAGATATGAGGAATATCAGGACAATTTCAAAGAATATGGTCTCTCATACAAAGTTTGCATGGATATCGAAATTTGTGAGGCTTGATGGACGATTTCTCATAAGATGTTGCATTCAAAGCAATGGTTTCTTGTTGCCCCTTTGCTAAATTTTCTTCTTCTTCTTCTTCTTCTTCCCTTTCTTCTTCTTCTTAGCCACCTCATTACTAGTACCAATACTTTCACCAAGCGAAGAGGAAGAAGGGGAGGAAGAAACAACTGAGGAAAAAGGTAAAGGGTCAACTTTAGGATCAACTGGATGTTTATTTTGTCCAGATGGAGGTGTATTCAATTGTAGAGAAATCATGATATTTTGAACCAAGGAGGTTGAAAACAACCATACTGGTGAGCCAATGATAAGTCCTAGTAGGGATAATGTAGCCATATCAGGAGCACCAATATTTTTGATAGAAGGAAAAGGACTAGGATTCCCATCAACATGAATTTCTTAATCGATGGAATATAAACTTGTCTACATATCTTTCAACTTAAGATCAATGAAGGAGTGAGCATGGAGGATGTTATCCATAGTCAATTAATTTTATTTTAATCAAAATAACATAACAAAACAAAAGAGGGATAATCTAAGCAAAAGGTTTACCAAGCAACTATGAACTGAAGAATACCTCCCAGCGAACCAAGAAGTATGAGCAGGAAATCTCCCTGAATGAGGTGTTCAGTGTATCACAGTGTACAAGGCGATTGACTCGGTTACCTAAGGATGGATAACAACCTAGTGTTGTCTAATGAAAAACTACACATTGAGAGCATTCCCATATACTTTACGTACTGTAACACCACACTATATACCCAAAGGTACATGGATGAGCTACGATATACACACATACGTGGAATGAGGTATCACACTCGAGATGTATTGCATACAAGTTAACGACATCTTTGTTTTACGACATCAGAACACGTCTCTAGCCTAGAACAACTAAACGTTCTAATTAATGACAATGCTCCATTAGGTAAATTGATGTTAATTGTAAGTTGATATTGCTTAGGAATTTGTCTTTCAAGTTCACCACGTGATGTATTCTGAAATTCCTAGGAATGCAACTATCATGATAAGCATTCTTTCCTTTCAATTTAACAATGAAAATCCTAGCTACTTAGGGATAGAGCAATCAGATTTCTTTCGATCAAAGAGCAAAGAGCACAATCTAATGCAATTTCCCTACACTATACCTATGAGCACACACAAATTTTTTCAATGCAACATGCATGTATTTCCTTTCGATTTCCTTAATGTCAATATGAGCAAAAGGAAATTTCCTTAATCAAATATATTTTAACTTTTACTATAGATTGAAAATGACAAAGAAAACATTAAAGAAACATTAATCAATCAAGTCAAATTTGGGCTAGACAAGGAGATAGAAACTTGTTCTCGAAGACATAACATTCATTGATCAATCAGCAAAGAAAAAACAAAGTAAAGTTGGCAAAAACACTTTCCAAAGGTGGGAAACTAACCCTAGGAGGATCAGCACAGCCCTGAATGGGAGACATTGTGCTTCAAAGCATTGTCCCTAAGCTAGGGGTGCTCTGTAGCGCACTATGTCCCTCACAAACTCACACTGGTGATAGTGAGCCATTTCAAGTGGTAATTTTACACTTTTTTTTACCAATTTTTCAATGCAAATAGCTGAATTACAATCTATGAACATAAATAAGGTCTGCAAGAATGTCCTAGGAAATGGATAAGATACTAGGAAAGGTGATAGTTCCCTAGTGGAGTCACCAATTGTTTTGTAGAATTTGGTATCTACGATAAATACTAATTCCCTAGATAAGTAGTTGTATCTAGAACAACAATTTAAAGTGTTATAGTCTTTTCCTATAAGCAATATATAAGATGAGAAGATGAGAAGACCTACTTGTAGTTCCACTTTCCTCTCTTCTCCCTTGTATTAATTATGTTGCTCCTCATACTTAATACGCTTGAGAAGTATATGTAAACACAACAAAAAACAAAGAATCGATCAAAGTACACGATCTATTAAATATAAGTGAAAGGAATTAGATATAATTCACACATATAAGCATTATGAAACAATACAAACATATGGGAGAAACGTTCAAACACTTTACTAAATAGAAGAAGCAATTACAACCATTGGTGTCTGATTCAAAGCCATTCCTCCAGCTTGGATCCCATCCACATCACATCAAAAGCATGACAAAATTGTAGCATTACAATACTTTCTTCAAAGTCAAATCTCATATCAACATTATCTCCTTACAATTCGACATAATCTAGCCCTTGATCACTTAGATGAGTGGTCAATTTATAAGAAGATCAAGGAGGTTTTTTCATAAATCATGTCATTGAATGGCCTTCCATACTAAGAATTAGTTCCATGGAGGAAGGAATGAGAGTATAGGATGCACCTTAACTCATTCCTCATCCATTTTCAAGCTCATAGGAGTTGATAAGTGAGGGAACCTTCTAGATGACTCCGGAATATAAGAATATTCCCCCAACCCTATGTGAATTTCACTCAATCGCACTGAGCGCAAGCGAAAGGAAGCCTAAGTGCTCTGCAGAGCACCCTGGAAATGGACTCAACTGCTTTGTAGTGTACCTTTACAAGGGTTTACCTGCACTGGTCCATGTAGACGCTATTTCTAGATGTCTTCAAGTCATGAAACAGTTTGGGAAGGAGGCATTCAAAGCGTTGACATGCTTAGGGCATGTAGGAACTAAAATTAGGGTTTGATGAGCCCTAAAACACTAATTTGGATGATGGGATTGATGTGCCCAAATGGATATGTAACTAATAGGCTTTTCATCTAGGTAAGTCTTAATCTCATGTACAATAATTCTTGGGTCAATTCCTGGCATTTCCTCATAGCACCAGTCCAAAATGTCGCGGAATTATTGAAATAGGGCCTTATATCTATAAATTTCTTCAGATGAGCATGAGGCACCTATGAAAGAATTTTCAATAATTCCTATTTCGACTGACATGTTAATGGTAATCATCATAGATTTGTTTCCCAAATTCCTTTTGGCCTCATCTTTGAAAATTGAAATGGGTTATTCAGGACTATTTAATATGTGAGGTGAAAACATAGTTGAAAATCAACCTCAATTTTGTCCAGGTTAGGTAGAAAAGATGAATGATGATGGTAATCATTCCAAGGTATTTCATCTAAAGTAATGACCTCCATAACGCTTTCGTCGGTTGGAAACATATACTTGAAAGGATTAGGGAATGAAACTAGTTCTAACCAAGGTAGAAGAGAATAATCATCATTGATCGCATTCACTCGATCAGTATCAAAAGATGAATGGTCAAAAAATAGTTGAACTATATGATAAGCCAATTCAAATAGGCTCAATGAAATTTCATTTCCATAAGAGGCTAATTCAGAATCTAAAAACAATATCCAAGGATCAAAGGATTCCATACTCCTTGATGTAATCATGTTAACGTCAACATGATTAGAAAGAAGATTCAGTGGTGGGAGTGTAAAGGTTCTCATCAGTGATGAGTCTTTAAGTAGAAAAATGCTAATATCCTCATAAAGAGTATTCATTTTTCTGACAAAAGTTATGGTACCTATAGAGTTAGGGTTTGAAGTATAGTAAGACAGGTGGTATACTTTGACAATTTTCCATTTGTGAGGAAATTGTATCATTTAAAAAAGTGATGACACCATTGTTGACATAACGTAGGTCCAACTTCAACTAAGAAAAAGGTTGTAATCAAGTTGAGAATCAACAACTTCAGCTTCAATCATGACCGTTTTACCCTCTAGTTCTATGGGTAGGTCATTCAGGACTCCATAAGGATGAGAACCTCTTCCATCAAAGGTTTTCAAAGTTGTTGGTGGCTGATTGACTATTGGAGAACCTAAAACATTCCAACAAGCAATCGAAACAATACATGTAGAATCTCCTTTGTCAATAACTATGTGAAACACTCATCTTGTTTTAACAAAAAATGGACTCTAGAATGCCATTTTATGAGGGAGTCTTAGGATATGACTCTCAAGATAAAAAATAATTAGGTTATAATTTTGTGGATTAATAGCTCCTATAGCTAACAATAAAAGCTTTCGTTGTGTCAAGCATGTTTGCAGCACTTTCAAAGCTGACATTATGGAAGGAGACATAACCAAGTCTTCAACAATGTTGTGTAGCTCTAGCCGATGCAGGTCGAAAGCTAACTTCCGAAGCACACATTTAGGAGGTGGTCGAATCATCATGTCAGAATTGATTTTTTTGAACTGTAATGGTTCATAAGGAGGAGCAGGAATTGAACTTGAAGGTTGACCAAATGAACTATCCTCGTTTCCATTGTCAACATGACCCTTAGACCCATAATCTTTAGATCTCGTAACTACCATAACTTGTTGCGATGACATCACATGATATCTTGTGATGTGGAAGAGGAATACATGTTATGAGAAACCATTTTGCTATCTTGAGAATGAAATGGATCCTTCAGAATGACAGGAGTTAGAGAACATTTAATGAATTTAGAAACCTCTACTCTATGTGGGGATTCCTTCATATAATTATCCTCATTACAAATGAAGCAAGGATAGCGAGGTTTTCGTTTCTCATCAGTAGGTTCAGTTTTAGAGGGGTTTTACCTCCAGATGGCTGACTCTTGCATGTAGATGATTCTATGACATTAATCTCATAAATAGCTTCCGAAGAAAGGCTTTTAGACGATGAATTTTGTGTGGCCAAAGTCTAAGTACTTTCACAATTTTTCTTTTTCCCCTTAGAAAGTTGGCTAATAGAACCTATTATACCATTAGTGACATTAGATCCTGGACATAGTTACTAACAAAATGAGAAAATTACCTACTACCTATTTTTTTGAAGTAGCAAAAAATCACCCGATTTTGAAAAGTGGTGAGAGTGAGAATACACCCTTTTTCTAAGCATATTTCTAATACTTTAAATTTTCTTAGTATCAAGTATGAAAATTTTTGTTTAAATGTTGGTGATTTTCCTGTTGATTTTGAAAAGTATTGGTGCAGCATCAACACATTTTTTCAGAAGGCTTTTTTCAACACTTTAATTTTCTTTTATGTATTAAGTATGAACATTTTTTTTTTGCTAGCGATTTTTATCATGATTTTAAAAAGTGTTGATGCAACATCAACCCTTTCTGTTTAGAGGGCTTATTTTTTACACTTCAAATTTTCTAATGTATCAAGTGTGGATGTATTTTTAAATGTTGGCGATTTTCACATTGGTAATTAAACATTATAAAATAAATAAATAAAACATAACAAAAAAAAATCACTTACAAAAAAGAGTAGAAAAAAATTTAAAAAAACCATAAAAATGTAAAAAAAAAAAAAAATTAACTTGTTAAAATTAAAAATTAAAAATAAATAAAAAATAGGAAAATAATTTCATAAACAATATAATTGAAGTAAAAATAAAAAATTGACAAAAAAAAAATTAAACACTTTTTTATGTTACAAAAAAAAAACACGCATGGTAAAAAAAAATATTAAAATAATTACAAAAAAAAAGTAAATTAAAAAATAAAATTAAAAACATAAAAATTAAAATAAATAAATTTACCCCACCAACCGCCCAAGGGTGTAGGATGGATTTCTGGACTGCCACCCTTGGGCCAGTTTTTGTTTTTTTTTTTTTTTTTTTTTTTTGGTTATTTTTTTTTTCCTCAAATTATGTGCATTTTTGAAAGTCTCTTTTCTTTTCTTTTTTTCTGTAAATTTTTAGATTTTAGAAGTTAATTTTGATTTCTTTGTAGTGTTTTTGTCTTTTTCATGTATTTTTTATATTCAATTTTTATGTCATCCTTTTTAAGTTTTTTTATGTATAATTATTATTATTTTTTCTGTGTTTTTTAGTGTTTTTATTTTTTATTTTTTTCAATATTTGAATTTTTGTTTCCATTTTCATTTCTCATTATATATATATACACACACACACACACACACATACTCTTCTGTGGGGTTTGTGTCGATGCTCGTCTAGAAACTCAATCTCATTATGTGCAATTTGATAGTTGATTTAAAAAAAAATTGTTATAATGAATCGAATATGCCCCAACAATGTTTCAATTTCATGATTGGTCTTTAAGTTTTCATTACAATGGGTCGACTTCACCTACAGTGTGTGTCAATTTGATGGCTGATTTTTAAATTTTTGTTGCAATGCATCAAGTTGTCTTAGGCTAAGATTTTGTAATCACTATACATTTATCATTTAAAAAATAAATTACTCTCGGTATAATAACTCTTTCATTCATGTGTTAATTTTTAAAGTTGTTTTAGTCATAAAACATTTCCATAATGTCATGCTTGAAATATTATGAAGTCTCAAGATTTTTTTGTAGTCATAATCTTTGGTTTTAATTCCAAGGTTGAAAAATTGTCAACATTTTAATGTTGTTCTATGTCATGATACTTTATTTTTAATGCTATGGTTGAAAACATTTATAGGTATTTTTTCTTTAGTACCGTGCATGAAACTTGATGGAATTTTAAGGTTTTTCAAAGAAATGATATTTTAAATTTAATGTCTTGCTTAAAAATGATTGAATTTTAAGACTTTTCAAAGACATAATTTTTTATATTTAATGTCATGCTTAAAAATTGTTGGAGATTTAAAGTTTTTCAGAGTCATGATATTTTATTTTTAACGTCATTATTAAAGATGTTGAAAATTTACCCTTAAAAAAAGGCATTATTCCAACATCAAAACTTTTTGCTTTCACGGTGTCTTTTACACAAAAAATTTGGTTTTTATTGCCATCTTCAAAAACTATTGAAAATGTACCCAAAAATAAATGTTATTATATTAATTTTTTTTCTTTTTTTTTTTTTTTTTTCAAGTTTTTTTGCTAGATTTCTCGTTTAATTAGTAACTATGTTCCTGTAGGAGAAGTAACTATTGGATCACCTCTAGGGCATGGTAAATTCAAGATTTTCTTGTAGAAGGTGCCAAATTGGGTGTAAAATAAGTCTAGATGCTAGGCACAAGTAATTACCTGCTCTTCCATGATGACACCTCCCTTAGCAACATCCTCAGTTATAATATGAAGAAGTGAATTTGTAAACCATTCAGTTAAAATCTAATATGGAATAAAAACTTTGACTAACCAACATCTACATCTCCATTCATGTATATGATAGGAAATGAGTCAATTTTGATTGTTTTGAAAAATTCAATAGTTCAGTACTACTATCATATTAAATTGGTTGCTGGAAATGGGTTAAAAATGTTGTTGCTAGAGAGTTAAAGTTATGGAACGAGGCATGAGGTAGCACAATGTACAATTTGGCCACTAAGCCAGTTAAAGTTTGTTGGAAAAGGTGAAGAAGGATGAAATTATCGATTAAATAATTTGATGCAAACCAAAGATGATATGTCATCACATGATTGGATGGGTCTTCTCCCAATTTTCCTTCAAAATTGGGTGTTATTGCGTAACTTTGTAGGAATCATCATCCAATAAGGATAATAATAAATGGGATCATTTGTTAACTGAGATACATCAGGTAAATCTAAGGTTGCAATAAACAATAAATGTTGGTTGGGGTCTTGATGTAAATTTTGATAATCTTGCAAGTTAATACTAACCCTTGGAGGAGGATACCTAGGATATCCTAGAAAGCCTATGCAGTTGGAATTAGAATCCCAACAGGATAACCAGGTTGAGGTTGGACAGGGACTTGATAAGTATGACTAGGGTATGGTTCACTCTGAAAAGGTTGAGCTTCACCCGTTTAACCTAAGTAATGTTGCCCCTATACAGGTTGAACTTGAAAAGGTTGACCTTGAACAAATTGACCTTGGATAGGTTGATTTTGAATAAATTGATATTGAAAAGGTTGGTTCTAGAAAGTTTGACCTAGGAAAAGTGAGATTTGAAATTTTTTTCCTTGAAAAGGTCTAATTTGATAAGCTTGACCTTGAAAAGATCGTCTTTGGAAAGCTTAATCTTAAAAATGTGTTTGTAATGTTCTTATAGTTGGTTTTTTGATAGGGATATGTGGTATATACTGGACGGTAGGAATGATTTGATAAGTAGAAATTTGAGGGACTGGTTGAGTAGTTTTAGGAAAAAATATTTGAGGGGTAACTAGAACGGTCATTTGTGGTACTCCTGCGATAGGTGTCTGAGGAGAATTTGGAACTGGATGCAAAATGAGTGTCTCAATAGGTGTCTGTGGTGAACTCTGAATAATTCATTGAATTGATTGTTGAACATGTATTTGAGGAAATCCTTGGACAGGTTCTTGGGCAATTGTTTGCAGGATGCCCTGAATAGGTAGCTAAACAGGTACACCGATTCTAGGAATAGGTATTTTAGGAATAGGTTGTCCAGTAGGCTAAACAAGTTCATAATGTGGCACTTGTGGAGCAACTAGACTAAATTGTAGATTAAAATCAGGATTCAAAATAGTGTTCATCCTAGGGTAAGGAGTAACAAGAAAAGGTTGAGTTACAACAAGTTGACCTAGAATGGGTTGAGGCATCTCATAATACATTCCTATGAAAGTTTGACCCCCAACCATAATATAAGATGTGGCAATAGGTTGTCCTTCAGGTGGACGATAAGGAGGTTTTCCCGCAGGCGGGTAATAAATACTAGTTGGGGTTACTTGATGCCTACTTGAGTTACCAGATACCATGCGAATTTGTCAGTCTGACGCAGTAGGCTCTTCAGGCATGGGTGTCATGCTCTGAACATTAGATTTAGATAAACCATATTACTATGTAGAAGGTCGAGGAGAATAAGAAACTCCTTAAAATGTCTTAGTAAGTGATTGGTATCTGGGAACAACTCATACACCACAATACAATAGTGATTCTCGGGATCTCATATAGATGGATGGATTAATGGGTTGGACACCTAAAGGAATTTTTGACATATTTATTTCTGGTGAATAAAACTAAATGTATGGTGATGATAAATTATGACCTAAAAAGGTTAAATTGGTAGAATAGCAAGGCTCAAGTTAGAAAGGAGAAAAAGGAGCTAGTAGGTCAAAATATTCACTACTAGTAAATGGAGAATGAGGTGTTTCAACCTCTTTGTTTATGGTAATATCTTCAATGATAATTAACCTAGGAGGAAATCTAGACGTAATTATCAGCTTCCTTTGAGGTGAAGGTGGCTTAGCAGTAGGAGATATTATAGATGAAGGTTATTTGGGTTGAGAAACCTTAGACTCAGATTCTACTACCTCTGTCTCAATTAATTCAGTATCTCAAACTTCACGAGTATTAGATTCGGTTTGAACTATTTCGGTAATCTTTGGGCCAAAGTGACCTAAGCATGATTCTACTTCTTGCAATGGATTCACTTCAGTTTCTACTATCTCAAACTGTAAAATTGTCTATGTTTCGGGTTCTTTTGAGGCTTTAGATCATGTTGACTTTGACCTTTTTGTTTCTGTCTTTTCTAATTGACTAGATGTGTATTTAGGAGGTTTACCTTGCATTGTACACGATTTCCTCGGTGATTAATCTAGGAAGGAAATTTATCATGAAATTAGACAATTTTCACAATCCAACCCTAAGGTCTCTAAAAAGTAAAAACAAACAATTAACACACACTAAAAAATCTAAGGATTCAAACCATGCAAACATGCTTTACACAATGAGATCACTAGTTGGTGATGAATTCCAACGTCATAGAAATCAAAGTGAAAAGTGGCTATAGAAAGAGTAGGTGGAAATAGTTATGCTGAAAACCTACTTAATGTACAAAATCGAGTGCAAGTAAACTTCATTTATGCCATCTCGAACGAAGAATATCCTCCAGAAATTTCCAAGTTAGTTTAGCCATTGTTTGTTCTAGGTATAACAGAGACTTCCCCTCCACCATCACATTAGGTAAAAGCCCTATGATTATGGTCACTAAGGTTACCACATAAAAAAATCAATCTAAGGGTATAGTTTCAAATCAGATGTACATGCAAGGGCATAGTAACAAAGAAAAATCCCCTTGAAAGTTCCTCAACATGGTTATTCTAAGGCTTAGTTCCAAGCGACTTCCAAGTACCTTTCGACACCATTTTTAATACATGCAAATCACTCTATTGTAGGCAATGAAGTGGGGTTGATCACTTCATTGGGTTTGACATTATCTCATGCTTCACTCCTTTGTAAGGGGAGCTTCCCACAACAAAATTGCAGTAAATGGATTTTCCTCCCTATCACAAGATGCTAATGTTTGTTTGTAGCTATGGAAAATTAACTCACTTCCCTATTCCAAAGCCCCACAACCTGATCTATGGTGGGTGAAAAGATCCCTAAAAATAAAACTTTCTAGATTGATTTTATTAGTGTTGTTTTTTAGGGTTTCTATTTACTCAAAGGTAATGGACGTGAAAACGATGAAATTATAACTCGATGCAAATCCTATTGCAATTGAAAATGGAAATGTAATATTTTAGTTTCAATGAAAATCCATATGAAGTAAGAAAAGAGTCTTTCACCTTTTCAACTGAAATGTAATAAAATATTCCAAATCCCACTATATCTCTTTTATTAAGATGCAGATATCCAATTTCAAATCACTCGAATATTGAAAATAATTTCAAACTTTCACTTTTCCCAATAACATAAAAATCAAGAAATCTCTCTTTCCATACAATGACTCAGAAATTCACAAAATAAAACAAGAAATGAATAATCACTAAATATGAATTTTCCCAATTCAATGCTATGGATTCACTTGCAGAAAAAGTATAGTTCATGAACACTTCAGCAATAGAAAGAAAAATGATTTCTCATTTCCAAACTAGCACAAGTATTATTTTCCACAAACACTACATAATCTTGTAAACTATTTATTTTTACACACAAAACAAACTTTCGCAGAAGGGAAAACTAGACTCAAAACCTGATTTAATCGAAAGAAGAAAGATAGGCAGTTAACAAGATAAGACTCGCATATCTCTCTTTTGATATTTTTACTATTGATCAGATGAAACTTTACCCTAATTTGCAAAATCAAGACAACCAAAAGAAAATCTTAACGTAGTACTCAGCTAGACTGACAATCATTCATCAAAGGTACAAACAAGTGTAAATTAACATGAAAAATCAAAATGTTTGGACTGGATGAGGATAAAAAAAAAGTTTAAAAATTCCAGGTATGTGCACAGCTTCTAGAGGAAACTAGTGTGTATACACTCTTTTGCTAAAATAAAAGTGTGTAGGTATGTGCACTATGCCTAAAAACTAAGTGTGCACAATGAGGAATTTTTGGATAAAAACAAGTCGAATCCAGCCCAAAATCCAAGATTTTAAGATTTCCAAACTCTGAACGAAGGATTTTACAGAAGGTTCAAAAGGTCAAACAATAAAACTAATGGAGAGTGAGATGAATCCCTAGTTGAGTCACCAACTTGTTATGTGGATTTATCCCTCTTGTAGACAGGAGAGATCTCCCTATACTTCAAAAAAACCTAGTAACAAACAACTAGGAACTACTAGCCTTCTCTAAAATATGATTGACTAAAACCAATATGATTATAGAGGCAACTTACCATTTAACAAAATGATTGATGAAGTCCCATTCAAAGCTTATAACAATCCATTACTTGATGCTTTATAGATCCTCCTATCCCTCCCCACAATTTCTCCATAATGTCCCAAACGAGATCTAGATTGACAGAAACAAACAAGAGATCAAAGCATCCAGTATATAACATAAGAAATATGTTGGGCATGGAATCCCCCCACAACATGTTTTGGGGCTCAAAGCCCATGTTTTGAGTGATATTATTGTAAATCTTTGGAAATTGTATGCGTGAAATGTATGTTAGAGTCATAGGGTTGTCCGCCTTAAGTTTAAATGTAATGTCGGCCTACCCATGGTTTGCGGACCATGGGATTGTATACATAGAGCGAGGTTCGAAGTTGTAAAGGGAATATAATAATGGAATCTAATGAATCAAATGAGACAGTGAAGCATAGCAGAAGAGTCTAAGTCTGTCTTGGGTTGTAGTAGTAGGAAGAGCCTCTATAGCTGAGTGCACAAAGGCGTAGTAGAGTCCACAGTTAAGTGCGCGGAGCCTTGTAGCTCACTACGCAGGGCAAAATAGAGTCTGTAACCGAAGGAAGAGAATAATAAAAAGAAGCTTTATCTAAATTACGTGTATATGTATTGGGTTATTATCTGTTGATTAAATAATTTTTATTTAATCAACTCAGATAGGATTACTAGTAAGGACTTGGGTAATAACATTGTTCAACCTTCGAGTAGGGTTGCGCGAAGGTAGCATATCACACAACGAGGTACAAGTAAGTCCGCATAGTGACATACACACAGGGTCAAACTACAAGCCACTTGAAAACATCAGACATCTCCACGGTGCAGAAACCTAGTTCTAGTACCCTCCCATACTACTATGGGTGATAGTTTAGTCCACGCTCTGAGGATTGTTGCTGAAAGGGCACAAAGTACCAGATTTTTTTTGGCTAAATCACCTCTGAACCTAGGCTAGGACCCAACAAGCCAACAATTAGTTCCATTGTCGGGACTAGGATCTGCATAAGGGATGTCTAATGTCATGTCAGTGGAACCCAATGAAGAAAGAAATTGAAGGTTGGTTGGACAGGAAGATTCACAAGTTCATGACGGACGAAATTAGGAATCTACAAGTATCAAAGGAATACTTGTTAGAGCACTACTTATATATGGAAATCCATGAAATATACTTTGCATCCTTCCCCTATGAGTTATATGAGTGGATCGTGAAGTTAGCAAATAGTCAGGGAAGGTGTAGGCTCAACAAACCGATTGTGTGGACTCCAGAATTGGTGCGAAGACTAGAAGCATCAGGAGATAAGCTCGTGTGTGATTTGGACCATTGGCTTAATCAAATTATAGGAGGATTGATCACCAAATTCACTGTAGACATGACAATCAGCTAGAACAAGGTGGAACGATGCTTCCTAAAAGGATCACGAGGTAAGTACATTAAATATTTGAACACATGGATTAAAATGCTATAGTGTGAAAAGCAGGTTATGTGAATAAATTGATATTTGGGTCTAAGCGAAGTGGGAGGATCTATAGAAATGAAGGTAGCGCAGAGATAGAAAATAGCCCCTTGATTTTGCCTCGGTAGGAAAGAGAGGAAGAGCTCGCAAAATTTTCTCCGAGAAGTGTGATCAGTCTGATAAGGCAGCGAATTCCATGCCTACCACATCCACCTACTCCACCTCTCATCTCACCATCGTCATTTCCATCTCCGCTCACACCAACTCCGCCACCATCACAGTTCAATATGGTGAGCGTGATAAAATTGCCGGTATTTAGAGGAGTAGGGAATGAAGATCCGGACCAATTTTGGTTCGTAGTAAAAGTTGTATGGGAAGCAAAAGGAGTCATGGATGAAAATATAAAGAAGACAACACTCATAAGAACATTGTGGGATCCCACACCAACATGGTACATTAAGCATTCTAATGACCATCCAAACGTGGGAATCGCAGATATCCAGGTTGTGCTGAATAGAGAATTTAGCATGCCAAAATCGGAGACACAATCGATTATCGAGTTTAGGGAAATTTTGATGCTTCCAACCGAGACCCCATGGGATCTAGATCAGAAACTAAAGAGTATGATTCATGAAGCCAACTTCGCCTTGACAGATGGACATCACCATGCATGGTTTGTAGCATCACTAACGCCACATTTCACAATGGCGTTGTCACAAGAGAAGTTATCCACCTAGGTCGAGGCTTTGGATATTGCAATGAGATTGCACGAGACCCCAATAAAAGATCCAGGCCTGGGAATTCAACAAATCCAAGTGCAACTGTAAAATTTTTGTCTGGAAATGCAATGTCTGAAATAGGACGGGACAATTCGCCCAGAAGCACGCGCGGAAGTATGGTGCATAAAATGTAAAGGCTAGGGGCATCACAACGAGCATTGTCCAGCCTCCACAAACTACTTGATGGGAGGAGGGCTGATGCCATTAATACTAAAGGCACAAGTAGGACCAAGCATGCTACTTGCATTATGGTGTGAAATTTCTTGGATAGGAGGAAAACATGCTACAAATAACTATCACCTATTACAGAAGTATATGTAGATGTCCCAACAGTTTTTCTGTAGTTGGTAGGCCATGATGAGCACACCTGCAGAAGTTACAAGCTAATGATGGATCAAACTCTGGCCTATAGAGTGCAAAACGAAAGATGAGCCCTCAATACAAGTACAGGGATGGTGCATTGGATTTTAGGAGCACAGACGAGGTCGAGGTGGAGTGGGACTAGGAAGGGGTCACGGACAACTGATTTCTTACAATTGCGGAGGGCTAGGGCGTTTGCCCATGATTGTACAAATTTGACGAGAGGATCATGTATATATTGTATGCAATTTGATCATGAGATGGAGGACTGCCCTACACTGATAGCGAGGTTGCACACTAAAGGAGTACTCCATCCTCCCCTAACTCATAATTTGCAAATGATGAGGTTTGAGCCACGTGAAGAGGACCTAGGCGTAAACATAGTACTCTGAAGCAGTATCAAGAGAGGTGATGACAAAGGTAAGCAGCTTGAAGAAACTGTGTGGGTTCACAAGGCTCCTATAAAGGAACCTGAATTTGATTTGGGATGCATGAAGGCGACATTCATGGAAGCTAAGAATAGCTTCACGGAAGCCTCCACTTTAGGTAGTAAGGATCAACTGGAGTCAAAGATGGATCCTTCAATGATCACTACCTTTCTGGAGACATGTATGAAGTTGTTACATGAGAGAAAAGCAGTGAATGGACTATAGGAACTTATCACTAGGTGCGCTAGGTTGGGAGAACCGTGCATAGTCCAAAAGCTCAGAAAGCACACATCGCAAACAGGAAGGGAAATGAGATTGAGTACGAAAATTGGGGAGTATGGAATGGATCAAGTAATTTTGGATCTCGGATCAGACGCAAATTTACTGCCAAAGAAAACATGGGAATGCATGGGCAGACCCGCATTACAATGGTCTCCTATTCAATTGTGAATGGTGAACCAGCAGAAGATTCTACCGGTGGGAATATTTCAAGGGATAAGAGTAGACATCAAAGGTACAAGTATGCTGGTAGATTTCGAGGTGATAAAGATTATTGATGACAATAATCCCTATCCTGCGCTATGGGGAATAGTTTGGGCCACTGATAGGAACAGGGTGATAAATCTAAAGAAGCACAAAATGATTTTTGAGAAAACGTCATTGCGCTTAGTGGTACCTTTAGACCCTGCGGAAGCATCTCACTACATATAGCCAATGTGTGATGATGAGCTAGACTGTATCTGCAAGATAACCGCTCAGGAAGAGTTTTGGGTGAATCATACAACAGATGGCCAGATTTCGTGGGAGTGCAAAAGCTCTTGTACATCATATTCGGATGAGGAAACAGAACGATGGCAGAACTGATTAGATGAGGTAACCGCACTCAATTGTAGCATGATGGTAAGATCACTACACTGTGTGACAACAGAGGTAAGGGATCTGCCTATGTATGATGGGTTGACAACGGTAGATGAATTCTTGGACAAATTTGAAAGCGAAGTGCCAGAATAGCAGTGGTTTGATGCTCTAAAATGGCCAATACACGCTACACCCATAAGGTGGTGGGGTACTCATCGGCAGAGGTTTGGGGATTGGCGTAAATGCAGAAACATGAAGCACTTACGATTTGGGAAGCCTCAGATGAGGATGGAAGCCAGGCAAGATGGAAAAAATAGCCTGCATGCCCACCTTTCTAGATGGATACAGGCATATGGTATGCAGTCGCCTTTAACAAGGTTTGCAAAGTACTGAACAGGGTCCACCATTTCAAATGCACTGATTAAGACCTGTGCGTAACAATGGTTTGATGGGCCTACAGGGCCATGTGCAAAACCTTGACCACTAGAGCAATTCTGATGCTGAAGTATGAAACAAGGCCTTAAATCCCTCTAGAGCATGTGAAGCCGAGGCTGCACATAATAGCACCCATAGATACAACCATCCATGCAGACCAAAATGAAGAAATCTCACAGCTACACAAAGTAGAACATATAAGACTCCAGGAAGAAATTCGACGAGAAATGGCTAAGAGAGAAAAGCACCTTAATGGATGCAAAGGTCAAGAGGCTAGAAAACGAAATAAAGGAAGCATTTCTTGTCAATACACCAAGGATGGCAAGGCAAGGTGCATATAATCATACTAACGAATTGAAGGACTATTGCCTAGAACTAGTTAGTCTACTGCCATAGCCGAGACCGCATATCTCCAAGCACAGTAACCAGGGTAGAACTTTGCAACTAGTAGAATGTGCGATGTCAGTCACCACAATGGAAGATAAGGATTCTCCACGAACCATGCTAGACGACGGGATGGAGCCCCACATGGGTGGTGCGACCACCTAACTAGCCATTGGAGGGATAGTCTTAGTGCTCCAGACAATTGAAAGCAAGCACGAACTATAAAATATACTACCTGGGAGCTGTACGATATTGGAAATGCATGTAGATTTAAAACATCACAGGGTTTGCGACCGCGCATGCAGGGTTGTATTGACACACGAGCTGGCCGGGAAGTGACTGTTGGTGTCACTATTCATGACGGGATGTCTGATTTGAGGCCAAATGGAGTAGGTGGCGGGCATTTAAGACATGAGTTATGGGCAAGATTTAGGAAAATTTTCCACCAAGAAAGCATTAATGGCCCGAAATTTGGGGGAACGGTCGAATTAGAATTTGAAAGGTGATATAAAACTCAAAAGGCTAGCCAGCGAGCAACACTCAGTCATTTGAGAATTGAGCACTTGAGCAGAGCACATAATGTTGAGAGCCGAGTGATAATTGAGCCCCTATGTTTGCGAGAGACAAAATACATCCTACAAAGGATGACGACCACTAAGGATGGGTTTGGAATTGAAGAGGTACCTACTAGTGAGGCCGTGTAGACCCACATGGTGGAGGATGTTCTATAAGGTGTTGGGATGGTGACAGAAATCTCCAAATCACTACAAACATCAAGGCCCAAGAAGGATAAACGGGTGATGGGTCCAGTATGCATGTTCTCGATGAATCCACGACATAGGAAACTATCCATGGAAGAGAAGGGGAAGGTAGTCAGAATAGAAATGGCCAAGGAAGAAGAAGACTTGCAGGCCATGGTTGCCACAGCAAAGGAAGAAGAAGACATGGAGGAGGATATCTAGCCATTGCACTCTGCAACAAAACTGCCAGCGTATGTCCCTCCACTCAAAGGGAAAACCAAAGTGCCGAAGGACCTAGACAGAACAAAAAGCTCACTCTAGACCCCACTCCTCCCCAATGGCATTGTATTTGAGGGCATTCCCTTAGGCTACGTTCCAACCATGAAATTTGAAGACAGTGACCTCATTGACAATGAGAAGTTTCCGCACCTAGAGACTATGAACCTAACGAAGTAGAACTTTGAGGGTGTGGTGATAATGTTAGAGCCACAGAAATGGCTACACAGTGTGGAAATGGTCGAGTTGCTACACTTATTATGGATACCACGTTTCCACTATGTGCCCATCACCATTTTCATCATCAGGCAGCTGCTCCACTTGGATCACTATGGCTGAAGGAGCCTATTCCCATCACGACAAACCACATTCACCGTATCTCTCAGCACCCTTGTAAGGGAAAGGAACGCTTGACTATAGCCAAAAAAGCTAGCGATTTGGCTCTCGCAGAAGCCATGAAGGAAAAGTATAAGTTGGACAAAAGGAAGAGGGGCTACGTCTTCTCCACCATCAAGGACAAGGGGGTGCGCATAGAAACTCAATTCCTGGCTAGTAAAATTATGAGAAAATGTTGCACCCATGAGGTGCTAGTGCCGGCGATCAGTTGGCTGAGCAATGCATTGAGGGGCTCCAGTTCAAATGGGCTGAATTCCTCTTTGAGGAATTTTTGGTAAACTGTCGTGAAGCCCAGGAGCAGGGTAAGAACTTCCACTATGCGTGGTTGCTCTCATCCATATTGCTAGTAGTGGGAGAATTGCGGGAGGCCAGTTAATTCCCTAACATTGACAGAAAGTTACTAGAGGCCATGAAGTATGCTTCAATCTAGGCCATGAAGGACACGAAAAGTTTTTGGGCACTCATGGAGGTGAGCATCCAGATGTGGATCAATCGGAGGTCATGCCTGTCACCAATGGTGCACAATAGTCTGCATATTTTTGTAGATTTCAAAGTTGATATGCACAACATCTATATTAGGGAGCGAAATGATCCAAGGAAGTAGTGGATAAAGCTACCATTTGTAGCCACTAACGACACAATTTTTATTTGCTTGGAGACATGGCCTCCCAAATGGCGTGCTCCAGACCTAGCAGAACTGGAGAAGGTGGCAACCCAGAAGTAAAGGGATGATGCTAAGTTGTGCATTACTCAATTAGCCGAGAAAAGGCAGAATGAAAATGCAGCATTGAGGTAAGGGCAGTGCGTGAAGCAACACAGAAAGCCGAAGAGCAAAAGAAAGCCACAGCAGTAGCAGCAGCAGCAACACAGGTAGAAGAGCCAACAACAACACAAGCAGACGAGGGCCAAGCAACATCCTCAAGGGAGGAGACAGAGGAAATAGAAACATCAAAAGGGAGTGCGCACCCAAGGGCCGCATCCACACAGTTAAAATGCAGATGAATTGCAGAGAGATCGAGCCCAAGGAAGAAGGTCAAGGCTTCAAAGTTGGCCACTGACCCAATAACCTTAACTGAGGATGAACTCCATGACATCAGCAAGATAGTTTGTGATGTCACAAGTGAAGTGCTTCAAGAGTTCATGTAGGAGAATTAGACTTCGTTGGGGGCCCTCAGGGCACAGCTACAAGAGTTACAAGTGTGGCCCCCTCAATAAGGTACTCTATCAACGCACATCGCAGCAGCAACTTCAGCAGTAGAGCAGATGTTACGTGCAAGGATGGTGAATACAATAGTTTTCCCAAGGGAGCTCTAGTGTCATCTAATGAAATGGATTGGTTGTCGCTTAGCATGATGAAAGACATTGGCCTTAACCAGACTGCCCTTCCCCGGGATACACTGTATCAGTTACAAGATGGGATAACGGTAAAGCTGCGGTCCAGGGAGAGTCATGCAATCTAGGTTCTTAGCGAGTAGAAAATAAACATATAACAGCTCAGCTTGCAGCGGGACGAGTTGGTGTCGTAGAATCAACATTTGGTGCACACGGTAGATGACGCAAGCCAACGTGTCCTAGATAGCCATCGTAGCAGATCTATCGATAGAAGTGTGGATCCATAGTTTGGCAAGTGGAGTCCATGACACAAGAGGAGAGAGGACGAAGGCTCAAATGGAGCTGAATCTTTAGATTGCCGAGCTATAGTTGAAGGCATAGCCTTCCACTCCCCAGAAGTTCGAGAACAGCGTGCGAGCGCTATTGTACAAGGGTTGGAAGAAACTAGAGGTGCAATGCACGACTATACGAACATGTTAGAACAGGCACTTGAGGTCCTCATGACTTTGTAAGAGGACCCCAACATCTAGTTCTTAGAGACAGAGGCATGCGAACTCTAGAAGCGGTACGACAACATCAAAGGAACTGCCCAAACTAGTAGTCCCCACATAGTGGCTTGCAAGGATGCAGCAAGCCAAGGAATTAAAGGAGCTGGTGGATGCAGTGCATGATAAGTAAGCAATTCTCAAAGCATGCGTTCAGCCATGGTGTTATCACTTAGAACTAAAATTTGATGCATATAATTGTCTGTCCTAGTCCGATGACAAAGGTCTGTGTTAAAGTTGATTCCATTTTATTTTTTCTCACTTAGGATTTGGAGTTTTAAAAGTTTTTAACTCAAACCATACTCGACTCCTATTGGTTCTCCTCCACCCATCATTGGTCCATAGTCATGTCATGTCTTATCCAAGTCACTGTGTCTTTTAGTGATTTCGCAGCGTAATCCCATTTGCTAGTTTCGCAGCCCAATCATGGTTAAGCAGTTTCGCAGCGCGTCATGATTAGGCAGTTTCACAACGCATCATTATAATTTATAACTAACAGCGCTGCGAAATCATGGATTCGTGCATTTCGCAGCGAATCTTTCCCGAAATGTCAAGTCCGTAGGTGAGTCATCAATTGTGTCCACTCATGTCAGTTTGTGTACCTCTCGTATCACGCTTGAACACTCTTTTGCCACTACTCCACCAATAGACTGTTGATATGCACAGAAATATCATTCCCAAGAGATTTTACCGTGCATAGACCTTAATGATGGTCATAAGTGCTGCATGACTGACAAGTCTGCCTGATTATGTATTGAAGTGTTTCAATGAAAGAATTTGAATTTCAAGCGAGGTTGATTTCAAGCGAGGCTGATTTCAAGCGAGCCTGATTACAAGCGAGGCTGAATTAAAAAAGAGCTGAATCACCATTTTGACCGGAGCTGTTAGACTTTGTGTGTGAAGATCTCGAAGGGAAAAATGGAGAGAAAAGAGCACAGATCCGGTAAATGTCAGAGGACTAAACCTGAAGGCCTGGACATGGCGTTGAGGGATGAAGGCATGAAGAAAGCGTTCAAAGATGCCGGGTGCTGGAACTTTTGCAAAAAGCTACAAGGAGGACATGCACAGGTAACTAAAGAATTTTCACTAAACTTCACTGGTTTAAATTCAAAGATAGCTATGCTAGAAGTACAGGTTTCTCCAGAAGTAATATCTGCTGTGACAGAGATCCCAAGAGGACGGGAAGAATGGTTTAAAAATTTTAAGTTTGATATGAATCCTTGTAAGGAGTTTTTAAAGGAGGCATATGTAAATGAAGACTTAACAAGAGCAGTGCCCAGAAATTATGTCAAGGAACATTATGCTCTTCTTCTCACCTTCATACAGAAATATTTGACCTGTGAAGGAAGGTACAATAAGGTCCATTCTTACCATTTTAAACTGCTCTTGCATTTCACTCGGAAAGTATCCATAGACATTCCTTTTTATTTGTTTTGCAGTTTGAGTAAGATGTGTGATAAGGTGCAGCTGAGGAAAGAGGACTGTGAAACCTCTTGATTTCATCATGGTTTGATTAAGTTGCTAGTTTTAGATGGCCTCCAAAAGATAGGCAGAGACTGGAAATCGTTTATTTTCATGGCTGGATTCCAAAGCAAGACTGGCCTTACTCCACAACCAGCCAGATAATTCACCATAGCTGAGCTTCAAAAGGAAGTAAGAGCTAAAAAGCAAACCAAGTCACAGCTAAGAAAACCAGTGAAGCCACTAATCATTCAAGATCAACCTCAAAAATCAACAAAGGAAAAAACTCAGGGTAAGAAGACTGTACCTGAAACAAGCAGATCTGAAGCAGTCTCAAGGGTAAGGACAAGAAGCCAAATAAATAAGGAAAAAGGTAAATCCATAGCTGTTGAAGAGAGCCCAGTGTCCAAGGCAAGCTTGAATGGTTTATTACAGGCCATTGAATTTGACCAATCTGAACCAGTTCATATTGATTTAACATAGTCACCGCAAGAAGGTAACAAGAAGTCTAAGGCCTCAAAAAGGCTTAAATTCGATGAGCCAGGTGAATAATTTATTTTCAAACCCAGAAGACCTATTACAAGGAAGCAAGTAAAGGAAGCGCTGCCAAGAACAGAGGAAACCGAGAAAGTTAGGCAAAAAGATACAAGCAGAACAGTCATCACATCTCAAGCAGATAATATAGCAGCCATAAATAGCCAATTAGAAGCAGCTAAATATGAGATTGCCAAACTGAAGAAAGCTGCCAGAGAGCATGCAGTCATGTATGCAAATTATCGTAAAGCTGTGTGGAAAGGAAGTGAAACCCTAGAAAATCAGTTGAATTTAGTAGTGGATGGCCATGCACAATTTCACACATGGACAATACCAGAAATCAAAGAGGCCAGATACATTAGAAAGATAAATATGAACCTAAGAGCTGGGAATAGAGCTATGAAGAAGAAAATTGAAGACCTGAAGGCACAGCTAGGCCAGTTACCTGCTAAATGAATTTTCTTTTCAGGAAAGGTTTTGTTCCAAATTTTTGTCAAATTTGCTTAGTCTTATTGTTTTGAAGACATGTAAATCCCTGCTATACATATGAAAAATTAAAGGGAGTTTTTGGCAATCAAATGTTTGGGTGATAAAGATTTCGGGTCAAAAGCAAGCTGTTTCAAATAATTCAACAGTTTCGTAGTGCGCTACGAAACTGCTGTAGGTGATGATTTTAACGCAGACAAGCAGTTTTGTATTATGAACGGGAATTTTGAAAGAGAGACACCTAAAGGGTACGCAAGACATCAGATGGAGCTACAATAGTCATTCAGATCAAGACAGGTGTACATTTACAAAAGGTGGAATATTTAACCCAAGTTTAAATTTATGTTGTAAAGCCCCTTTATCACCGTTCAAAAGGTATTAAATGATTTGCATACAAGGAACTTTTGCCTGCACACATGTCCATCAATGCAGCCTACAACACATCAAGAACGTGGCAGTGTTCCATATTTTGGGTTATTAAAGGATAGAAGACATGCTGTTATACATTCGAGCAATTTGAGGAAAACAAGAATCGAGAAGCAAGGGACATCTCCTAATACTACTAAGCAGTTAAAGATTCAGCATTCAAGGTCAATATGGAGTATTAAACATCCAGCTCATCCAAATCGAAAGAGGACCAGGTGTCAAAGAACAAGGAGAAGCCACTATTGCATGGAAAATGGAGTTAGAGTCATAGTTAATTTAGAACTCTTTAAAACTCCAGTCAACACTTTATTGTATTTAATAGTTAGTTAAATAGCTGATAGGTGTCATTTGAGGTAGTTATCGAGTTATCAAATTCCCCTCATGCTGGAGAAGGAAGCTCGAATTAGTTAGAATAAGGATTCTATATATAGCTGAAACAACAATGTAATGAGGGTTGGAAATTTTATAACAGAGTATTGTTTTGGCTTATGTAAAGACAGAGTTCAGTAATATAAGTTGGCTGCTTTTCTTCTCAGGATTCATGAAGGATTTCCATGTTCAGAATGTGTGATTTTATTCTTTCCTTAATGTCTTTTACAGTTGCATAGATGTGTAATCACTCAGAATTCACTGATTGTGCTCTGATTTCCTGTATGCATTTATGAACTGTGGTTTTATATGAGTTGTGTTCTGAACATCCAAATGCTAAATTCCCTGACTTCTATGTAAAGGCAGTATCATTGTTTACTGAAGTATGATTGACTCCATAGGCCCAATGGAAACTTATGTAATGTTTATCCAGCCTTCATATTTGTCAATGTTATTCCACAAGAGTTAGCCATCTAATTATTAGTCAAAATCAATAACCCTTTGAGAGAGCCCTCTCAGGCTAAGGAGGCTAAGCCTTAGTCAAAAGATTGGTTTGAAACAGTTACTTGAAGTCTTCCTGGTTTGCAGCCTTCCAGGGTTTGATTTTGAGATAACACATGGATTGAAGAGGCCTTCACAATCATGGCGAATATTGAAGGGAAGCTCACGCACATTCAGGGGATGCACGCACAGATGCTTAAACACATGCCAGTCATGGATGTCTTAGAATAGAGGATGCAACAAGCTCAGCAGGCAGCAGCTCAGTGCACAACAGACATCAGCACCAATTCAGTGCACTGCAGACATCAACACTATATGAGAATAGTTGGAGGGACTCCATGCCAAGATCATCATGCTGACAAAGTGACTCGAGGGTGTGGAATGTATTTTAGAGTCATAGGGTTGTTCGTCCTAAGTTTGAATGTAATGTTGGCCTACCCATGGTCTGCAAACCATGGGAATGTATAAACAAAGTGAGGCTCTAAGTTGTAAAGGGAATACAATAATGGAATTTATGAATAGAATGAGATAGTCGAGCATAACAGAAGTATCAAAGTGTGTCTTGGGTCATAATAGTAGGAAGAGGCTCTACAACTGAGTGTGCAGAGGCCTATTAGAGTCTGTAGTTGACTGCGCTGACACCTGCAGCTGAGTGCGCAGGGAAAAATAGAGTCCGTAACTCGAGGAAGAGAATAATAAAGAGAAGTTTTATTTGAATTACGTGTATATATCTTATGTTATTATCTATCGGATACGAATTGCAATTATATTAGTTATTTACTGCACGCACCTGTATGAATTGTGAGTATTCTTATGTATAACTGAAAGCATACAAATAAGATAAGTTAATCAACTCAGATAGGATTACTAGTAAGGAATTGGGTAGTAACATTGTTTGACCTCTAAGTAGGGTTGCATGGAGGCAGCATCTCAGGCTACGAGGTACGAGTAAGTGCGCGTAGAGACGTGCACGCAGGGTTGAACCATAGACCACTTGAAAACATCATACATCTCCAAGGTGCGGAAACCTAGTTCTAGCACCCTCCCATACAACTTCGGGTAAGACTTCAGTCCACACTCTGTGGACTGTTGCTAAAATGGCTAGTAGCACCGGGATTTGTTTGGCTAAATCACCTCCGAACCTCGGTCAGGCCCCAACAAGCCAACAAGATAAATGAACTAATTAAAAAATCATTTATCATAAATTGATTAATATGCCATCACAATCTACATAGGTGATCAAGGAATCCCACAGATTATATCAACAAAGATGTAATTTAGAGAGAACAATTTCCTTTATATTAATAAAATGGAGAATAGACTTACAACCATGTAGCCTTGTTGTTACAAGTTCCTTGAGGAGGTCTGAGCTAGCTTTATAGGCCTAGAGTGGGAAGTTTGGTATCCATTTTCCAAGGGATCTAATCCATTAATGGTGGGATAGGGATTCCACAAAGAGAGGGATTTGCTACAAGATGGGAGGGATCAGGACTGAGAAGGAAACCATTTGAATCCCGTTGGTTGGGATTGATACTACCAACAATTCTTCTAGAATTTAATTCCTATTTTTACGTGTGTTAAGTCATGTTCACAGGTCATAGTGTAAGACATTGAACATTTATGCAGAACTCCTAATGTACTCCTCTGTGTATGCACAAAAATTGACTAGGGAACTATGTAGAAAGCCAGTCTGGAAGCCCTATAATAGCTTGGGTTGAGTTACTAGTCATGGAAACCTTGGTTGGACAAACGCTCTAGAGCCCTTGGTGGGTTGAGATACTAGTCCTATAAGCCTTGATTGGAAAACTTCTCTAGAGCCCTGCAATAGTTGTGGGTCGAGTTACTAATCTTAGAAGATGGGTTGGAACAAATAGTCTAGAGCCCTAGTCAACTTGGGTAGAGACCGATATGGTTATAGCTAGTGATGTCCAACTATGAGGCGGAATCACTCTTTGAGGGTTGAGCTTGTTTGGCCTCTATAAGCACTAGTTTAGTTTTGATTGGTTATTGCATGAGACCCCTCATTTATGCTTGGAATATGGCAGAGGGTTATTGGCTGAAAGAGGGATTTGGTTCAACTGAATCTATGGTTAGGTGGTACGTGGAAATCCATGACTTGGTTGGATATGCATATGTTAATAAGAGAATTTTTCCTCTTATGTTATGTGTGTAAATATACTTGTTATTTTGTGGTTTATATGGTTGTTCTATTGTTATTATTTATCTAGGTATATGTTGGTTCTAGTATGGTTTTATGACATTCTATACTTATGGCTCTCATCATGTCTTGGTTAGTATATGAAATTTTAATGAATGAACGACCTAATATATGATAATTAATCTACTATGAGAGGGAATCAGATCTTCATGACGAATTTCAGATAAGTATGAGGTATTTATGTTCAAATGTGTTTTTATGACCTATACATTACATGTTCATGAAGTGTTTGATGAAATTCTTGTCATGATTAGGATGATTCAGCTAATTTCCTTGTTCAATTTTTATTTATGAGGCCTTTTATTCTTGTTATTTATCATTTCTAAGAATTTCATCTATTTTTGTGCATAGGCCTAAGTACTAGCCCTAAAAACGTGGCTCAAATTTCAGGGTCACTTGCATTGACATTAAGGGAATTTTGAGGACTAAAATGGGCCTCCTAAGAAAAATGTACAACCAAAATAAACTTTCTAAGAACCAAATGATTCAATATGATGTTGTCAGTCATGGGGGATTATTCACCATTTTTGGAGTAAAAAGGTAAGAATATTAAAAAATAATAAATAATAAAACTACTTTTTCAACTTGTATTTTCATCTTATCTCCCTAAGGTTTTATTCAAATTTTGAGCGGCAATACTTGTTGGATCCAAAATTTAATTCTTCATCCAAGGAGTACCTATGTTGTATACTTTCGATGGACCCTACTACACGAAAAATGAGAAATACATGAGAAATGTGATTCTGATAATGTCTTTTATGTATTTCTCATTTTTCATGTAGTAGGGTCCATACAAGGTATGAAACATGGCTACTCCTTGGATGAGGAATCAAATTTTCATCCAACAAGTGTTTGTGCTCAAAATTTGATTAAACCAATAGAGAGATAAGTTGAAAATACAAGTTGAAAAAATAGTTTTTCCTTTTTTCCCTCTAAACTTTGATGATGTAATCTAATCTTATTTTATTATTTCAACTATTATTTTAAACTTTCCTTAGGAGGCCAATTTTAGACCTCAAATTTCCCCTAATAAATACCTGAAAAAGATTGAAATCACATGGCGTCCTTGTTATGGGAGTGACTGGAGGGTTCCAGTTGCATGGAGGGCTTCTCATGGGAGTGACTGGGGCTCTAGTTCAATTAAAAAGAAAGTTATCTTAAGGGTTGGGCACCTTGAGTGGTTTGTTAACCCCTAGGGGTCCTGTAGCTCCTTAAGAAGGTCGGTTTGGTTTTTGTTTGTCGATTCCACTTCCTTAACTATACTTAGGGAGTTGAATCATATCATGATAACTCATCCTCACATATTTACCCTAGTGAATTGGTTATCTTTGTTAAGTGTGGGAGGAGGGTGTTGCAAAGTGGTATTAGAGTGGGTTTCATTCTCTTTGGGTGATTTCTGATACTATAGAATGGTATCAAATCATTGTTCAACCCATGCACTAGAGAGGTGGAATGTGTTTATCATGAATACATGCTGGTTTCATATGTGTTCATTATGCTTGTGGCATATGTGTTTATTATGTATACATGGCAGTAGTCATTGTGATAGTTTTGTTGTCATGTAGAAGTTGATGATGTTGTTATTGGTATATATTTTTCATGAAATCATGTTAATTGTATATGCAGTGGTTATGCATGTTACTGTCTATATGTTGTTCTATGTGAATTGTTCCTATTTGGTTTATAGTTGTGCCATCATGCATGGTAACTAGATGATGATTAAGATGATGTCTATATACTACTATGATTATGATTATACATGTATTGTGATAATCTGGTTGATCTTGCAAATGAGATATCCTCCCCTGAACTATAATGAGGTATTTTGGTTATATTTATTTTTTGGTTTAGCTTAAATGATATACTTGTAAGAAGAAGAACATCAAATATGACTAGAAAATGGTGGACTACGGTGCACGAGACTCTCCCTACAGATATGAGGAGAAGCATGGTGATTAGTACTCCCCTCACATAACAGGCACTTTGATATTTTTGAAGGAAGAAATAAGAAGCTGCAAAGAAGATAATGACAAAATCATTCAATCACATGAGAGATTTTCCATGGCACAAGAGAAACAAGTAGAGGTTAATATAGTCATCCTTCATAGCTTGTAATACTTGTAGAGATAGGGACCACCTAGGATCATTCAAGGACACGTCCAGGACAGGACTAATGGAGCATATGGTAGCAGGTCTTAGGGTAGGCACAAGATAGATAAAAATGACATGGTTAGAGATGATAGGTTCTTGGAAACACCCAATAGATGAGGAAGTGGACATGGGCTTTACTTTAGTTCTAGTTCAGATAGGTACCATGGTGATCATGAGTATCATCTTTACAAGAGGAGTGGAAGGGGATATTTTTCGAATGAGTTCAAGAAGGAAAATCCATTGACATTTGATTGAGATATGAAGAATTCACAAGATATAGAAGTGTGGTTTCTTGGGATGAATAATTTCTTTATATTACATGATTACTTAGAGAACACGAAGGCCATAATAGATACATTTAGTATTAAAGGTAAAGAATACATTTGGTGGGAAAATATAAACAATATCAAAGGTATTCATGAAGAGGAGCTGACTTGGAGAGTGTTCGAGAGACCTTTCAAGAAGAAGTATCTATCTAAGAGATATTATGATGATAGGGAAAAATAATTATGTGAGTTGAAGATGGAATCCATTACCGATGAGGACTAAACTAGCTGAATCTGGAGTTATTAAGGTATGTGCCTTATCTTAAGGAGAATAAAGAGAAGAAATGTTTATCGTAGTGTTCAAAGATAGGATTGAGTTTGATGAGCCTAGCTCATTAAAGGAATCCATCAAAAAGATAAAGCATTGTTATGAGCAATAACAATGCATATATGAAACTAAGTAGGATTGGAAGCGTGTTGTGAAGAATAAATGAAAATGGGATAGGAATTGAACAAGAACTTAGGACATACGTAATAAAGAGAATGCATCACCACTTGATAATTTTAATGCATATGACAGAGGGCAAGTATTTTTGTTTGAGAAGCATAACAAAGGTGATGGTAGTAATCCTTTATAGTGCTAGACTTGTGGCAAAGATAATGGCAGGAGATATTGTCCATACCATCGGGGTGCTACACCACAAATCGATAGTTCTCAGGAAGCATAGATAGTGGGGGATGCTTGACAGAGTATTCCTCAAATTTATACAGTGTTGGATAATAGGAAGGTGGATAACCAAGCATATATTATTGAGATGGATGATAAGATTTTTGATCAAGTCATTTGTATTTTGATTTATCTCTAATTATAGTTATGTTAATCCTAACCTGGTATATCAGTCTGGTTTGAATAAAGAAGTACATATAGAGTCTTGGTTAGTGCAATTGGATAAAGGTACTAAGAAGAGATCTCATCATTGGGTAAGAGCTTGTGTATTTGAGTAGAATGATATGCTTACATCAAGACATTTAAATGTGATTCCATTGGAATCATGCAATATGTTGTTAGGTATGGACTGGTTGTATCTTCATAGGACCAAGGTGGATTGTTATGACAAGGCTATTTAGTTCTTGGATTACAATGCAAAACATAGGATCTGGCAGGGTAAGAAGGAAACATCAGTTAGAATGGTCACAATTATTCAGGTAAAGCACAGCCGTAGGGAAAGGTGTGTATTATTACAATACATATTTCCAGTGATAAAGGTAAGGATGTTGAAGATGCATAATTTTTGAGCAGGTATCTATTTCTACAAAAATTTCAGGATGTATTTCCATCAAAGAGTCCATAATTACTACCTCATAGGGAAGTGGACTTTTCGATTGAGTTAGTACTAGGGGGAGTGCCAACATCAAAGGAGCCATATAGGATGACCACACTAAAGTTAGTGGAATTGAAGTTGCATTTCAAGGAAATTCTTGACAAGGGATACATTAGGCTAAGTGTGTCGCCCTGGTGCACTAGTGTTGTTTGTGATGAACAAGGATGGTACTCTCAACTTATGCATTGATTACAAGTAGTTGAACAAGGTGACCATCAAGAACAGGTATCCATTTCCAAGGATTAATGACTTGTTTGACCAATTGAAGGGAGCAGCAGTTTTCTCAGAGATTGACTTGAGATCAAGATACTATCAGGTACACATCAAAGAAGAGGATATTTACAAGATTGCTTTGTAGAACAAGTATGAGCATTATGATTTTGTTGTAGTTCCTTTTAGTTTGACTAATGCTCCAACTACTTCTATGTGCTTTATGAATAGTCATTTGTCTCCTTATCTAGACAAGTTTATTATTGCTTTCATCAATGATTATTGATATATTCTAAGAATGAGGAAGAGGATGTCAAACATTTAGAAGTAGTGTCGATATTCCTAAGAGAGCATTAATTGTATGCCAAGCTCAGAAAATCAAACTTATTTCCAATAAAGTAACATTACTTGGGGCATGTTGTCTCCAAGGAAGCCATAGTAGTGGATCTGGAAAAGTTAAGAGCTTTCATGGAATAAGAAACTCCTAGGAATGTGGATGAGGTTAGATCATTCATGGGGTTAGTAAGTTATTATAGGAGGTTCATCAAGAAATTTTCATATATTTATTATCCTATTACATCATTACAAAGGAAAGTTAAGAAATTTGAATAGACAGAAGAATGCGTATGTATTTTTGAGCCGTTTCCAGTTCTAAAAATTGTAAATCCATATAAATAGTTCGTGGTGTGTACAGTTTCTTGTAAAAGAGGACTTGGTGGAGGTTTTATGCAGTAAGGACAAGTAGTGTGATATGAATCAGGGAAACTAAAAGAGAACAATAAAAATTGTGTTACACATGATCTTGAGTTGGCAGTGATCATCCATGCTTTGAAGATTTGGAGGCATTATCTTCTTCACATGAGGTTTTTATTAATCAGTGATCACTGTGGACTACGATAGTTATTGAACCAACCAAATATGAATTCCAGGAAAGCTAGATGGTTGGCCATGATCAGTGAGTTTCACTTTGAGATCAAGTACATTAAGGGAAAATAAAACAGGGTTGCATATGCTCTTAGCAAAAGGGAACATGTAAATCAAATAACAGCTATGAGTTCATATGGGACAAATCCACATGATTAGATCTTCCAGGCAGGACAATGGGATGACAACTATAGGAAGCTGAGGCATAGGTTACATAAGGATACAAGTGACCAGGATGTGTACTATAATCTCACAATATCGATATGTCAAACATAGGTGAGCTCAAGAAGCTTATCTTGAGGGAATTTCATGCTAACCCATATTAAGATCATTTTGGATATCATAATATATTGATAGTGTTTAAGAATATCTATTATTGGTTGAATTTGAAGAAGGAAGTGGTAGAGTTTATATTTAGATGCTTGGACATTCAACAAGTAAAAGCATAGTGTAAGCATCTAAGTGATTTACTATAGCTAATTTCGTTCCCATAGTGAAAATGGGAGGTAGTTTCCATGGATTTCATTACAGGTTTGTGAAGGACATCTAGACAACATGATTCTATCATGGTTTTAGTGGACATGTTGACAAAGGTAGCAGACTTCATTTTAGTGAAGTTTAATTATTCAAATAATGATGTAGCATACTTGTTCATCAGAAATGTAGTAAGATTGCATGGATTACCAAAGAATATTGTGTTAGATATGGATGTTGGTTCACTTCCTAGTTTTGGAAGGAGTTATTTGCAGGTTTCGGTACAGAGTTGGCCTTCAACACAACTTATCATCCATGGACAGATGGATAGACAAAGAGGTTAAATAGAATTATAGAGGACATGTTGAGGATTTATGTGATGCATCAGTAGCAGAAGTGGGAAGAGTATATTCCACTAGTTGAGTTTTCTTATAACAATGGGTATCAGGAATCACTAAGGATGAGTCTGTTTGAGGCACTCTATGGGTGTATTTTTTATAAAACCATCATTTGGAGTGATGAAATGAATAGGGTATTGATAGGACTGGACATGCTGAAAGAGATGGAATTGGAAATGCAGGTAATCAAGAATATAAAGGCAGCACAGTATAGGAAGAAAAGCTATGCAAATCAGCATAGGTTGTTTAAGGAGTTTCAGGTTGGGGAACATGTGTATTTGCACACCAATGCCATGAATATATCCTGGAGGATTGGGTCATGTGTAATGATGGCACATCTGTATTGCAGGCCTTTCGATATCCTTGAAAGGATTGGACCAGTGGCCTATTGACTTGCATTTCCTTCGATAGTGAAATTAAGTGATGTTTTCCATGTTTCATTTCTTAAAATATTTGTGAAATAAGCTGATCATGTTATTGATTGGTTTGTATTACATATGGAACTAGAAGGAGAATTCCAGTTGGAACCTCAGTTATTTTTACATAGAGACATACTCATGATCTAGAATCAAGCACGCAAGCAAGTTAAACTGTAGTGGAAGTACTTTGGTCATGATGAAGATACATGGGAGATAGTTTATCAGATGTGATGTATGTATTCTTCATTGTTTGCCTGTTGAGGAAAATAGGTTTTGGTATATGTATATATCTATATGGATGTAAATACCACAATGATTTATGTTATAAATCTCCAATAAGAGATATGGTTGTCATGTTGGTTTGCTTTTCCGCAGATTGTTCATTGTAAATACTGCAACAAGCTAAGTTATAAATATCCATTTGTAGTATATTGTTCTTTTCAGTGGTCTTGCTAGTTGTAGGTGTCATTGAACATCGAGGATGATGTTCCCATAAGGGAGAGGAGTATGTAACAACCTCAGGTTAAAAATCCATGTAATAAAGTTAATAAAGGAAAAATAATAACCAAGGTCATGAGACACATATTCGAAGCTAAATTTTGGGCAAAAACATAGTGAGGGGGATCACTTGTGACTAATTAATGGCTATGGAAATTGAGAAAGGAAATGGAAAGGGATTTGGAAAGGCATGAGACATTTATTGGCATTCTATTTATGAAAATAATTGAAAATAGGAGAAAAGGAAAGTGAAAGGTCATGAGTTTCATGTTAGGAGGAAATTGAAGGAAAGTAATGGAAAACAAAGAAAATATAGGCCTCATTAATGAAAAGACTTATGAGGATCACTACATAGCTTTTTTTAGTTCATTCTTTGGTACTTGCATTCTATTATATCTCTCTCATACTCTTGGACACTTATATTTTTCTTAGAGGAGTCTTGGAGGAGTTTGTCTTACATGGGACTTGGAGGAAGAAGGCAAAGTAAGAGTAGGAAAGAACAAGAGAAAATTGGGCTCGGTAGCTATGACAGGTTTTTCTTATAGGTACAAAGTTGCATGTATGATTTCCTTGCTAGTTTTGGCATGCATGGCACATGCATGTGGTTTCTTGGTTATGATCTATCATTTGCATGGAGGATTGCTAGGATTGTTAATGGTTTTGCCTATCCTTTCCATCTCTTGGATAGTCATGTTCTTTATGGTTTATATTTTATTTTTTGGTTGGTGTTGATGTTCCTTATGGTTGTGGTTTGATTTATTAGTTACTGCAGTCTTGGTTCGACAAATGCTCTAGAATCCTTGTAACAACATAGGTTAAGTTACTATTCCTCGAAGTCTTTGTTGGAAAAATTATTTAAAGCCCTTGATGGGTTGAGTTATTAATCCTGGAAGCCTTGGTGAGACAAATTCCATGGAGCCTAGTGGCAACTGTGGGTTGAGTTACTAGTCCTAGAAGATGGGTTGGAACAAATGCTCTAAAGCGTTGGATAGCTTGGGTAGAGACAAATTTGGTGATGGTAAGTGATGTCCAACCATGAGGTGGAATAATTGGTTGAGGGTTGAGGAGATTTTACCTATGGAAGTCATGGTTTGGTTGTGATTGATTATTCTATGAGATCCCACATTCATGCTTGGAATATGACCCATCGGTGATTGGATAAAATAGAGATTTGGTTCATCCCAATCTATGGTCGGGTGATACATGGAAGTCCCTAACATGGCTAGAATTGCATATGTTAATAATATCTCTTTTCCTCTTATGTTTTGTATGTAAATGTGATTTTTATTATATGGTTTTAATGGTTTTTCTATTGTTATTATTTATCAGGTTATATGCTGGTTACAAGTATGGTTTTATGATAGTCTTCAGTTATGGCTCTATTGACGGTGTTGGACCCATGAAAATGACAGGGGATCTCCCTGTAAGAAGTCCCAATTAGACCTCAGACTATTTGTTATAGGAGTCCCAGCAGTGGGTTGTATGGTATCACCTTGACCGCAGATTCACATAGAGGCAAGTAAGATGTCCCTATTGGTAGTAAGGGTGTGACAACTGCGGTGAGTCAAGGAAGGTGCATGAACGGTTCTAACAAAAAGAAAGTGGGGCGAGTGCGCCCCTTGGAAACCTGTGATAGCATGCAGCTTGGAAGGGAACACATGAGTGAACATGCATCAGAAACTAGAAATCAAGTTAGTGAGAAAACCAAAGTGATGGTAAAACCAATCAGCACATTTAAGTAAGATTCATACATACTTTTGTCAAATATTCCATACATGCATGCATAAGAAAACAATTACATATATCATTTAGAGTAAACAAGATAGATGGAATGCAATACAACATATTCCTGAAATGTGTTGGCTCTTTCATATTAAGAAGTGTAAGTTCCAGTCATACAATACATCCATGTCCAACCACTAGTTGCGATAGCGAAACATTACAGTCACAACCGCCTACTCCTCCAAAGAGATATACTAGCTCTGCATAGTGGAGAAGGGAAGGGTTGTTAAAATATTGTCCAAGCTCTCTATAAGATACTCCTATCATAAGCTTGGCTGACCAAAAGCCTCTACAATGAGTTATGAGGACTATATATTGCAAAGGGTGGGGTGGCCCTTGACATTCCTCTTTATGACAGTTCATCTACCCTTATGACTCTTCACCTACTCTATGATTGTTACATCCAACTATCGACACTTAAACTTACACTTGACACAACATTACACACAATCTGCACATGTACTCATGTGAGACAAAATAGGCCTGAGCAAGCCATCCAAGACATCACTGTGACTCGGACAACTGTGAGAAGACCAACCCTTCAACATCCTCATGGTGGTCGATAATAGTGAACTGATGCCAAGCTTAGTAGTCTATGATGGTGTTCGTGTAGTCTAAGGTGACATATTTCTGGAAATGAACTCTTGCCTCCATAGCATCCAGGTACAATGCTCAAGTTCCTCTCTCCAACTCATCTGATAGCATGCGCATCATTGTATTGAATGTGTCCATACAAGAAACATACTTGTGCATGGTCTCTACATTGATCATGAAGTCTAGGTTGGTCTCTATACGCATGAACTTGTTAAAGTACAAGTCAAGCTCCAGTTGGACCTGTGCCTTTGTCTTCACCTGGGTGAGTGTCCCAATAGATGGGATCACATGTGTGTGCACAACAACATCCATCCTTCTAAATACCTATGCATGGGAAGCCTGTAGACTAGTTGTGAGCTACAGAAGAGCTTCATAGCTCCAGATTTGACTCTAGATGTGTGCCTTCAGCTCGACTACTATGGGCTTCATCATCTTAGGAAAGTGTAGTGGGGCTCCCTTATATGTCAATTTCCATGATTTCATTTAATCAACAATAGCATGTACATTCAAAAAGATACATACTCTCCTAGCACATCGCTGCTGCCAACCATTGAGATGGACAACTTCCTTATCCATGGTACCAAACTTGGAATACAACACCCACATGACTATGTCAAGGCACCATACTTCATCCAGTATTTCATTCTTCAACTCTTCTTGAGCGGATGCTGTAACCAATTCTCCTCCCTACTTGGCCATCGATAGCTCCTTAGCCATTTGCTCATTCTCATCTATTAGGAAGTGAACACTCAAGCTAGTGACTTTGGAATATGCTCTAGTAGCATCAGCCAACAATGTTGGATTTTTGTGCATGTTAGACACAATCACTTGCTCCTCAAATTGTGTAGGAGACGTGTGATCATCTAGAGTTGAGACTTTGTGAGATTGCAAATCATCGAATGAGATGTTGTGCATCTCTCGCTCTAGATTGTCACCAAGGATTTCAATGTCTCCTTCATCACCTGGTACTTTCTCCTCTTCTAGATTTGGTGAAGTTGGTGGGTCGGCCTCTTCGTGGTGAGGCATGAGGTCAATGTCCTGCTCTAACTCCTATTGCTCAATGTTTGTATCTATCTGCTCAAGTGCTTGTTCAAACTCTTGAGCAAAGTCCTACTCATGTAATGACTCACCCTATCTGCCTAATGCCAGCTATTTAGATGAGTCGACTACCTTTACGGGTGTAGTTTCATCTATATAGCATGTTACACCCCTCATTGTACCTGTTCCTACTACACTTCCTTCTCCTGCCTATGCAGCCCTTGTCCCTTTTGGAGTTTCTCCTTCAACTCATGCAATTCCTTCTTTGTTTCCTCCATTCCCCATTTTTCTCTCTACCTTTCCGCATTCCTCGTCACTTTTTTTCCTCTTCGCCTCTATTTCCAAAGATTCTTTCAGCACAAGTGGGTCTGCTCTAAACTTGTAGCTTTATTCCTCATCCATGTTATCGACAATATTCCTCTTTCCCTTGTCACGCACTGGTATGTTTAGCTATGCTCCTGCTACTATTGGTGCTCTCCAGGATGCTGCTTTTCTAATGATTCCACAATGATGTCCACCGATTCATTAGGCCTAGAGAAGATGTAACAATATATCCTTGGGTCTTCTGCTGCCAAATGACATGTCCCGTGGATCCACTAAAACTGTACTCCCATGTAGTGATCTTTTACAAGACAATGTGGGTCATATGGGTTGTAGCTTGAGGCGTCAAATGGATATTTCTTGATCTCCTCTGCTTCGACATCCACATGCTTGAAATTCCTTGTCTCCTTTAACCGGATCTGCAATGGAAGAGTGAGTCAAGGTGCCTTCCTCTTCAGGTGCAGCCTAGCTGTCAATCCTACCAAGATGTGATATGATACTTCCTGCATGATGAGTTTGTCCAAGGAAGCTTCGGTAGAACATGCTGAGGCTTCTCTGCACTATACATTTGTATGAAGGTGTCAGATAGTAAGGCATACCAATATCCTGTATGAATCAGTGCCTCCATTGTTGCTTTCAACATGCAAGGTGGATCCTGTTCAAATATCATCTTGTACACTGGGGTGAAAAAATGATCGAACAACTATGTGATAACTCTTCTGAAGCTGCATTCGGACAACATATTACAATAAGTGTTGACAGAGATCTCTATTGATGTCCATGCCCACTTCAATCCTAAGAACTTCTGATGGGCACAGATTGCATTCAAGATGTAAGTAGACACTGCAGAATTTTGGGTGGCTGTCAAGCTCTTTTTACCTGTTCCTTTAGCTGGTTAGCCAATATGTTGGACCATTTGCATGCTTTTCCTTCTCTAGCTAGTTGGTCCAATGCAATCACCCAACTCTACAAGAAGGTTTCCATTCTCTCTTGGCCATACAAATGACATGAGAAATGACCAACTATTGATATGCTTTCTGCAGTATTTCCGTCTTGTAGACCTGGTTAGGTGTCGTCCCAAATTTGGTCGGATCCTTCAACCTGCTCTTCAATATGTCTCTAGAGGGTTTGAATTGTTGTTGGGTATGCTAAAGGGTGTCTCCATGGTGATCACTAGCTTCAACATATGATACATCTATTCATAATCATGTGTTGTGAAGGTAGCAATGTTTGTCCTGCTGACATTGCTCAATGTGAGCATCTTGGGATTAGTGTGTGAGATGATCCAATGTATCATGTGTGCGCATGGGAACACTAGATACCTGCATGGAATCTAGAACAAGCTAGACATGTGAATTTTCACATAGACTTGGTAGTCTTTGAGGTATTCCCCAAATGTGCCTGCAAATGCATCATTCACCTCTTGCCATTTCAGCTTGATCTCCTTGTCTACAATTAGCATCGTGTCTTCATAGATCGACAAAGTTGTAGACTCTCGCTCAACTACTGCTCCAGTTGCACTTTGGTCAGTGTCCTTTGATCCTACTCTCTTGGAGGCCATTGATCCTGAACTACTAAGAAGCAGATGAGCACCTGGTAGATCTGGAGACATAGCGACATGCATGGCAAGAAATCTGTCAGCCAAAACCAAAGCAAACTTAGGGAAAGACATGCAACATACCTGGGGATTGACTAGAACTTCATAAAAGGTAGTCTGGGCTACTAGGAGGCTAGCTGGGTACTGGGATTATGTAGTGCACAATCACGAATGGCCTACTTAATTCTAGGATTAAGCAATGCACAATTCCAGTTGGCAAAGGGTTGCAAGCCTTGTGAATGCATTACACAATTTTCTCGACCAGAAATCATTGACTCTCAGAATTGCACAATGCAAGACTCGAGGATAGCCACTAGGAATAAATGCACATTTTCTGAGAGGAAGGTAGAGCCTTCCCTCTTAGTATTACAAAATGTTGTCTTGGTGAGGCAGAGTTCAGGCCAAGGTTTGCCAAACCCACCGACGGGCAACTGGAAGAAAATGTGAATGTGAATGCATGGCAATATTGAGTGTAAGTAGGAGTGAATGATCATGCATGCAAAGAGTGAATGAAATATTCAGAACATGGAGTAACATGCATGTGTGTAAATCAAGTCACCAAATTGAGGACCGTTCAAGTAAAACAGTGTCATGGATGCGACATCAATGAGATGCTAACAAAAATTGAAATGGTTCTAGTACAAGATAATATGCATGCAAACACCAGCAAACATTCACAGAAATCAAGAAAACAACATTCACACAAGCCAAAACACCAAAAGTGATAGAAATCCTGCAAAAGACAAGTTAAGAGGACTTACCCATAAATAGTTGATTTGGATGTGTTGAAGACTCCTGGATGTGCTTCGGGATGTTAGAGATTCAAGATCAATGTGAATAAGTGAGCTATGAAGTGTCGAATAAATAAGTTCGAGGCTCATGATGCGCATGCCACAAATCTAGGAAAAAGCAACACTTGGAGGAAAGATTCTAAAACGATTTTTGCATCTAACCTCTAGGTGCTAAAAATATCTCCCTAAAATCTCGGGATTCTTTTTGCATGTTGCTTTTTCTATTTCGGGCAACCCAAGCATGCGAGTCAATTTTTCTCAATCCTAGGTGGAACAGGTCAACCCAGTGGCACATGCAACAACCTACTTGACTGAAGAGAGAATTTTCACATTTCTGGGAGGGAGCTAGGCTGTCTTCCCAGAAGGACTGCACAATTTCTAGGCTGACCATCTGACTGCTGCCTAGAATTGCGCAATATCTGGGCTGAGCAGTCTTGCTAGGACAAATTGTGCATTTTTTGAGTGAAATTTGAGAGGCAGAATTACGCAATTCTGGATCCGAGTAGGTTGTCAGTCAGGATTGCATAATTTCTGGAGGGAAGGTTGGTTCCCCTATAGAACTGCACAATTTCTTGAGGGAGATGCTCATCCTATAGCTGGACCAAGTTCGGGGGAAAAACCTGTGAGGGGGATGTAACAAGCTATATGGGACAAGCTGGAAAGCTACTAGAAAAGCACTGAAGCTTGTGTACTTAACAGTGCAAGACATGTTGCTGAGGATGGTTGGTAGGGAGGCTCCAAAACGAAGCTAAGGAAAAATTTTGGAGGCTGACTGTAGCTGCTACAATAGGCTCTCAACATGTTTTGGTTAGTAGATGAAATTTTAATGAATGAATGACTTAATACATTATAATGTGTCTATTTTAAGAGTTCATCATACATTCTCTATGAATCTTAGATAAGTATGAGGTCCCTATGTTCATATTTTTTTTATGACCTATTAATTCCATATTCATGATGTGTTTGATGAAATTCTTTTCACGGTTAGGATGAGTCAAGTCCGGTCCTTATTCAAGTTTTGTTTATAATGCCTTGTCTTATCATTATTTATCATTAATGATAATTTCATCAATTTCTAGGCAAAGGATTGAGTCCTAGCCATGGAAAAATGGCTCAGATTTTGGGGTCACTGGCATAGAACGTCCTGAAAAAGACTGCAACCACATGGAGGCATTGTTGTGGGAGTAGCTGGAGGATTTCAGTCACATGGAAGGATTTTCATTGGAGTGGATGGGGGTCTGTTTTGGTTAAAAAGAAAGCTAAATTAGTGGTTGGGCACCTGGAGTGATTGGTTAGCCCCTCAGGTCCTCTAGCTCTTAAGGAAGGTTAGCTTCGTTTTATGTATATTGACTCCACTTTCTTAATTGTACTTGGGGAGTTGAATCATATCATAGTAACTATTTGTCATGTATTTAACTCGATGGACTAATTAGCTTGGGTAATTATTGGAGCAAGGTGTTACAAACACTCTTTTGACCACCCTTTTGATTATAATTTAGAGAATTTATTTTAGTATTTCTTGTTTTGAAATTGGGTGAAAATAGTAGGATGGTACACAAGGATATGCATTAAAATCTAGATGGAAACCTATTTAAGATTGACCTCTTTATACCTATTTTCATCTACCAAAGTAGAGTAGTTTATATATGTGGAGGGGGATGGGAGGGATTCAAAATTTAGATTTTTGAAAATTTGTTCATTTATTTTAATGGGCTCAAACTACTTGAACTAGGATTCTATCTTCCCCATGACAAATGATTAAGATATTAGGAGTAGGAAACGTATATCCAGTTATAGATAAAGAGTGAGCATTTCCTCCTGTAGACCAAATAGTGTTTCTTTGGAAAGAGGTTCCTCCATATAAAAGGTTGAAGACAAACCATCAAAGGAAATTTATACAAGAAAAAAATAATAATAAGGAAATAACACTAAGTGAAGCCAAAATCAAATTATTAAGCCTTGAAAAGGAAACAAGAGGAGATAAAGCAACAAAAACTTACAATCATGTTTTGATAGGTTGAGATGGTAATACATGTGTCTTGTAGAGTTGTGATTAATAAGGCTTTTCCAAATCCTTACTATGGTGCCATCGTGTATACAAACATGTTTATGATGTCATCACCAAGATATTTATGTTCATTCATTATAAGTAGATAGGATTTTTAAGGCTAATATCTAAAGATAAAGCTTCAAATGAATAAAAATAATTATATTTATGTTGATTAAATTGTTAACTAACCATGATTTCTTTATCCAAAATGTGAAATATTATAAAATCAAACTCTTCTAAAACTAATTATAATCCTACTATATACACTATATATAAATTTTGCATCGGGAAAACCAATCAAGTATAGGTATGTTTCCAATGCAACCATTGTATAAGCTTTGTCCCTACAATTACAGATATAACATGCGCTAGTAAAGGTAGTAGAACAAATCTATAAGAAATAAAAATGCAACTATGTATAAAAGGAAAAAATATGTTATAACATTCACTTGAAATTATTTCTTCAAAAATATGTCCAAAGGATGATAGAGGTTAGGGGGAATACTTGATACTTCTTGAAGAGAATTCCAAGGAGAATAAATTGGAAAGCTTAATTGGGATGATACACCATTTGATGTCAAATCTTGTTGAAAAATTTCAGTAGTGTATACATGATTATCTAATATAGTGACATTAAAATTATAAAGAAAACTGGAATACATATAGTTAGATTCAACACTAGCAAGATAAGGCAAAGAGATGTTATTGTGACAAGCTTCCATAGGATTATTTATATGAAAATGATTGGAAAGTTGATGATCAGGTACATCATAAAATAAAAGGTTGTGTTTATCTATCGGAGGAAGTGAAATAGTAAAAGATGAATCTATTGATAGATCTAAATTTGGGTCATTTTGTGTTGGAGGTGGTTCATGTTAATTTTGGCAACTGTGGTAAAATTCCACCTTTGGCAACTCACATGACGAAGATAATGATTTCATTGGATTCCTATTTTAGAAATGACGAAAATCAACTTAACGATCACCTAATTTGGTTAAGAAAAAGTTGGGTTATGAATTTTTTTATTCATACATACATTAAGGAATGGTTCGACCCTAACCACATGAGTAATTGCTTGGGTCTATCTTAACTCCAAGTGATGCCCCAAGAAATCCTATAAACAGAAGAGACCTCAAGATCATTTGGACACATCTTCTCTTCTCTTTTGTATTGATTCGCACCGGTTCGACAAAAGGAGTTCACTAAAGGGTCTAAAATTACAGGTGAAAGTTTTGCTCTGGGTTAGGATCTTTTGGATCTCAATCGCTGGCACAAAACAATGTCTTCTTGTCCCTAGTCACTCAAACACAAGCCTATGAGAGAGACTATAGACCCTTGGATGGTGGCACAGAGGCTTATGGGAGTGACTCAGGTTTAAGAGGCAAATTACAAGGTTATGGTCCCTGATCCCTCACAAAGAGTAGTCCTAGGTGCAACAAGTACATTAGGGTTGTTCACACAACTCATGTAGGGAGAAACTTTGGGTCTTTATAGTTCAGTGTGAGAGTAGCACACATAGAGACCTCATGAGAGTGACTTTACAGTCACAGTTGCTCACATAATATATTCGTGAGAGTGACAATCACTGACACACAATGTTGATGAGGGCGACCCAATTCAGATCTAGGGTTTTTACATCTTGGCATCAACTGGATTCAGTGATCAGGTAGATCCTAGTTTCTCTCTACTCGTATAAATATTTGTAGATCTATAGTTCTAATTTGTTATTTTCCGCTGCAAACATATGTATTGGGCTCATTGATAGTGACAACAATACTCAGAAGTATTTGGCACAATGACAGCAATATAAAATAGATGGCATTAGTTTGTGATAGTACATTATAGCCATCAATATGAGGGTTCTGATTCATAGTATGATTATATTTGTCTCATAGATATCATTATTTTTTTGTTGGATAGACAAAGTTATGGATCATTGTACTCTCTTTTCCTACATCATTTGATGATGATCTAAGAAGAAGAATATTTTCAAGGGTTTTCCCATAGTTGGCTTTCCCTATTCTCGGACCAATTCTGGTGTCTCTATGTATGTGCATGGTTTCTTCTACTATTCCATTTATTTTCCGTTGCATTGATGATGATGGTGATGTTGTTTCTTTCTATGTAATTGTATATGCTGATATATAATGGTGTAGATATGAATAATGTAACGATGATATGGGGTGAACTTAATGTATTTATGATGAAATGCAACTATCATAGAAAAGAAAAATTTCACCCTAAGAAAAATTAACATGGGATTACATATGGGTTGAAGCAAATCCATGCAGATCACACCAATGATGACACCATTGATGGAAGAAAGAAGAGGATGGTGGAGACCTAAAATAATTCTAGGGTTTGAAGAAAACCCTAGGCATATTTATGATTAGGGTTTGATGGATTCTATGAGGTTAGGGTTAGAGAGAAAAACCATGGATTATGGAAAAGACTTGAGATTTGATGTATGATGCCCTAGATGTTGTGTGTGGAGCATGATTGTTCAAAGGTCTTTGTTTCATCTGGATGTATACCCTGGGAAGTTTGTACACCCATCCACGCGGGGGGGTGCAGGGGGGACTTGTCCACCCCGCGAGGGTTCGGGGGGGCCAATCCCCCCTGGCTGGGGGGTCCAGGGGCCAGTGATCCCTCGGCGGGGGCTCGGGGGCAACACCCCCGAAGCTAAAAACAGATGTAAATTTGCCTTGTAAAAGTATAGTAATTTCTAGTCAATCTAGGCCGTTCATTAGGTGGATGATTTGACGGTAGAACTTATGTTTAGTTTAGGGTTTTTTTTGCCCTAGAAGGCAACCCCTCTCTTTGTATGAGGGCATTGTATTTGAGGCTGTAATAGCTGTGTATTCTATGTGTGATCGAGAAACAGAGAGGTGAGATTGTGAGAGAAAACAGAGGATATTAAGCGGATTTGCTGTAGGTTGTGTCTCTTCATTTTGTTGGTTAATAGAAAGGAAGGACTGGCTGTTCGGGGTGGATGTAGCCCAAACTGGGTGAACCATGAATATCTGTGTCTCTCTTGTTTCATGCGTTTTCTGTTTTTATATTTCTACAATATTTTATGTGTTCCATTTCTCCGTAATATATAATTTTCTAACAACTGGTATCAGAGTCGAAGGTCTATTTGGTTGATAAACTCAGAGGAAAGAAGGGTTCCTTATTCGAGTGGGAGCAATGGCGGAAGATGGTAAGTTTAGGGTCGAGAAATTTAACGGCCAAAACTTCTCATTGTGGAATATGAGGATGGAAGATTATCTGTATCAGAAAGATCTATACCTACCATTGGCCGGAAAAGCAAAGAAGCCGACGAATACGGAAGATGAAGAATGGAACCTTCTCGATAGAAAGGCACTCGGAACAATACGGCTGTGCCTTGCAGCGTCGGTCACCTTCAACATTTCGAAGGAAAAAACAACAGAGTGTTTGATTAAGGCATTGGAGAAACTATATGAAAAACCCTCGGCCTCAAACAAGGTATTTCTTATGAAACGGTTATTTAATATGAAGATGTCAGAAGGTGGATTTGTTGCAGACCATTTA
>APFE030391898.1:0-14766 GCA_000404065.3 Pinus taeda | reverse complement strand
AATACCATAACATATATTATATAATATTAAATACCACAGCATATATTAAATAATGTTAAATACCATAGCATATATTATATAAACATCAAATACCATAGTATATATATTATATAACATCCAATACCATAACCTATAGTTAAAGTGATCGTTTAAAAATAGTTATAAACTATCAATCCGCATAAAGACTGGCCATCGATCGTCTATAATATCTAGAACCCTTAAAGTCTACCAGCTACTGAAAATTTATGACAACCAGAATATCGCAGAGCCTTCAATGCTGAGAGGCGGTGGCTGCAAGTGGGAGGGCGGCCACCGCCAGGCAAAGGGGGGATAAATAGCAGAGGGCTGACCCGGGAGTGGGGGCAGGCAGAGGAAGGAAAAACTCATTAGCAGAAAACCGAAGCAGAGATTTTACAGAAGAGCTTTTAGTGATCTGAGTTCTAGGCACGGAGGGACAGAGAGCCTCTGTGGAGAGCGTCTCTGGATCGAGCAACCAGGTTGCTCTGTCAGGTCAGGTGGTATTGGCCATCTCGAAATTTGATTGAAGAAGTACCAGTTCAGCAGCAGAATCATCAGCCGCAGTTGAGGTTAGTACAATTTGAATTTTTACGCTGTCTGTATTTCAGTTTTAAATTCTGGTTCGTGGTTGCTACATATAATTACAAATAAGCATGTAAAAGGTACTCACATGTATAGCAAAATTATTCCAATCATCAAAATGCAAAGAAATCCAAGCTCCAAGACAAGACATTAAGCTCTTCCAAACATCGAAATGCATTAAATTTCCAATTCATCCATCAAAAGGCCCAACAAAATTTCGAGAAGAAACAAATGTGCCAAATCCAAATGATGATGAGAGGAATGAATGAGCCTCTCATCTTATTTATACAATCCATAAGGGGGTTCAAATAGCCTAATTAGCCTCATAATACCCCAAATAATAAAATAATGTACACTAATGACATGACTTGGTGACAAGACCAACAAGATAACTCAATAATACAATGACAAAGCCTCTCAAGAGGGCAAAATAGTAATCATAATGAGTCGTAGGGCCATTGAGAAGGCCTAGTGGAGTCCAAACTGTGCCAATGTGAGAGAAAATGCTCCAAACATAATGATCAAGGGGATGGCCCATTGATATGCAAACAAATCCAATGTGGTGCCCCAAATGGGTGTGGGGGCACAACAACAATCTCATGGGTCTCCAAGTGGATCGATAATGCCTGTATACCATCTGCAATGGCTGGAACGATGACATAAGCCCTCCCATTGTCTCTTGTGGTGAGATACGTCCTCATCTGGACCCTAGAACATCTTCCAAGTGTACGATGCAAGTGTGAAGCCAACTAGGCAAGGTGGTCCAGGTGCATCATCCTCATCCAAAAGGTGGAACACGAGTAGTCAACAAGTGGTGTTGAGGGATCCATGAAGTGGAATACTGTTGTCTGCTTTGGTGGAGGCCCATGGCTCTAAACGCTCACTCTACAAGTACCAATGTGACCCTCTGGCGGGCTTGGACCCCCCTACAGGGAGACCAAACCCCCCACCTGCAATCCTGAATAAGATCTAATGCATCTCCTTGCCTTCCAGTACAACAAATCATCAGAGTAATTGAGTAAAAGAGCTTATAAATCATGGAAAACAATTGGACACTTCATAATGGCATGCCCTTCCATAGTGGGCTTTGGCATGTACAAGTGTCTCCAAGCTCAATAAAAAAGGTTAACCAAGGACTCTACTAGGGTGTGACATGTTCATGGTACATCAATCATGTGGTAGGTGGCATGTGATATAATGATGGAACAAAGCGGGGGACCAAGGGGAAGGCTCCAAGCCACATGCCATGGTACAAGGGTAGCTATAATAGGGGAAGCCCAAACTTGGGTACATGAATGTAGGAGGGAGAAATCGTGGTACATGAGTTACCCTAGCCTTTGTTTTTCCACCCTTCTTCATATGCCTTTTGCCTTTGATTTTTCTTCATAACTGCTTGGGGCTCTAGGAGGTAGGAGCATGATGTGTAGGGTGAAGTAGTTGATATCCCCTCAAGGTGGGGCAATTCATCGCCACTAGGGTTTGGGATAGTCATGGGATCCTTAATGATGGAGGGGGCTCATATAGGGCCCATAGGAACCAAGTGATGGCCATAGATAAGGGGTAGAGCTCATGTTTGGCTTTTGCCCACGCGCTAACTTTGTATGTCCTGACCATCTTGTGCATTTTAAAGTATGTTTCCTATTGAGAGTGGCCAAATTATGTTTTTTCCTTTTCTTTTAGCTACGTCAATCTTCGGGGCATCGTTCCAGGCCCGACCCAAGGTGTGGACAAGGGGAGGGGGAGGCTAACTCCTTGTGGACCCAATGGACAAATGTGGACCTAGATGGAAAAAAATGATGAATGGGGTTGTAATGAGCAGAGGGGAGTAATGTATATGGTATCGAGAAGCAGGACCATACAACCAAAATTTGGGTTTCCCAACCATCCCTAAAGCTAATAGTTAGTAAAGGAGATCCCACAGGACTAGGGTACAAGGTTAACCATCAATTTGGGTAGAGGAAACAAGAGTACATATCTAACCCACTCTTTCTGCGAAATCCCCCCACTAATCCATGCCCAAATGTCTCCATGACAAGTAAACAAAAGTACCCAACTACACAATGAAAAGTCATACCTTTCGGTTTGGCAAGGCCACCTTCAAACATATGATCATAACAGATGGGTAGAGGACCACATGGCTGGCTTAGGTAGTGGAGAAAGGACGCATTGAGCTATCTGGTGGCCGCAAGGAGTTGTTGTGTTATAGATCTGATATGAAAATATAAGATAATGCAAATAAACCCAGAAATAATATGAAATGATTCTTTATTGATCAAACCCTTAAGGTAGGGCAACACCATACATTCACTCCTTAAGGAAGAACACTCCACAAGCCATATGCTTGTTCATACAATAATCCTTGACAATTCCTTGACATCCTCCATGTGGAGTCTCTAGCCTCTATATAGGCCTCATACATGCAATACCATGGATCATTTTACCATTGGTTCCCTCATACCATCACTATACATGGGCGCCATTACATTTTACTAACTACTTGTGGTCCCTTACATGATATGGGTTAACCACCTTATTTATTACTATGGCCCATCCCATTATTACATTATTACCTTGGGTACCTCCCTTGGTATCCCATATTACCCCCCCTAGGTATATAACATTCCACCCCCCTTAGCATGTTTGGTCTTCGAAACATGGGAAGAACATAAATAATAAGATCTACTCAAAAGAGTAGTCCACTGGTACTATGCACGTGCATCTAGCCATCCAAGAGAAAGGTGAACCCTCGATCTCCCTGGTGCCTCGCTCGCTTGAAATAGAAGTTGACCGTGATAGCTCTTCTGTGTTGATGTGTAGTAGGTGGATCTTCGCTCCTCTCTATGTGTCCTGCGGGGGTTGTTATCTGTGTGGCTAATTGGTTGCCATCTTGATGGTTGTCTTGCGGGGTGATGTGGGTGATGATATGTTGAAGTTTTAAGCCATGATGGCTTTTTCTTTAATTCACCCTGTTGTGGTGTCTTTTTTCCAATATGACTTCAACCACTGAACCCTTATCTTATGTATCAGCACCTGTAACCTTTTCTGCTTCAGCCTCTGTTTGTGTTTGATTGTCAATCATCACTAGTTCATCATCTGATATGTCAGTCGCTGGAACATCTTTTGCTTCAACTTCCATGTACTCTACTTGTTTATTGATGGAAATATCCTGTAATGTAATTTTCTTCTTTTTATAGCAGAGTTTCAAGAATTTCTTCTGCACATTAATATTGATAGTACCCACTGATTCCATCCATGGGTATCCCAAAACAACATCCATATTATCCATCTTCGAAGTATAAAAATCACCATGCAACACATACTTATCCATAGAAATCTTCAAATCCTTGTACACTTGAACATCATTATTATCCACTTGTGTGTTTTCAATGTGTTTTGCTGAAATTTGCATTTTTTTTTGCCAAGTTAACATTTATGAGATTTTGCTTGCAACTCGGATTTATAGATACAATGATTTTCTCCTTCTGAATCAATCCATGAACCTACAATAAGGAGATACTAGCAGAAAATAACCCTCTAGGTTCCTTGGTTTCCTTCTTTCCTGTAAAAATAAAATCTTTGCTAGGCTGTGTCTGTCTGTGTGAGCTTATCCACAAGATTAGATTTACTGTCAAAGTGGTCACGAATAGTTTTTGTGAACTGGTCCCAAGTAGTTACCCTTGGATGGCATTTTTGATGACACTCCCACCATTGCCTTTTGATACCACTTGTTATAGATCTGATATGAAAATATAAGATAATGCAAATAAACCCAGAAATAATATGAAATGATTCTTTATTGATCAAACCCTTAAGGTAAGGCAACACCATACATTCACTCCTTAAGGAAGGAGAACACTCCACAAGCCATATGCCTGCTCATACAATAATCCTTGACAATTCCTTGACATCCTCCCTGTGGAGTTTCTAGCCTCTATATAGGCCTCATACATGCAATACCATGGATCATTACCATGGTTCCCTCATATCATCCACTAATACCATGGGCCCATTACATTATTACTAACTACTTGTGGTCCTTTACATGATATGGGTTAACCACCTTATTTATTATTATGGCCCATCTCATTATTACATTATTACCTTGGGTACCTCCCTTTGTACCCTATATTACCCCCGCTAGGTATATAACATGTTGGCTGCCGGTTGAGGACCATCTAGGAGAAAATTTTCTCCTATGAGTGTCACCCACAAACTGGTGGGTAACAGACACAACCAAGAGACTAATAGAAAGTGACTTACATCCAAAATTCAAATTCCTTGCAACTTATTGATACCTCCAATACCAAGACTAGTTCTGATCATTGACTACATGTTTAGTTCTTCAAGGTATCTGATCCATGTCGACTTGTGTATTTGTTTGACCCTTGTGGCTTCATTGGCATCCAACCATGCAACAAATGCGACTATCAAACAATACTCCACATCAGACTGCAATGCATCTAGGCTAGTCTCAGTCATTTCCACATGTCAAAAACAACTATGTCATTTGTCATAACCATTCATTGGTGCAATCCACAAATTCATGTTTCGATACAGGGACCTATGAAATCTTTTGCCGCATGTCGAATTAATGTGAAGACTTGACAATAGTACGATTCGTAACCATAACCATACAACTAGCCCTTCGTAAAAAAGATTTTGCCAAAACCATATAAGTAATCACGAACTAGTAATAATAATAGCAAAACCAAAGAAAATTATGTCAGGATTGCACAATGATATTTGTGAGAGCCGCCAAATGTAACCAAGACAGTTTAATCAAACTGGAACTATAGAGTATACCATTCCTTGGTGTATACAAAACTCAGACCAAAGTAATCGAAATAATTGTTCACTTGCGACAAAAATATGTCTGAACTCATGCATAGACAGAGGCCATTGTTGTCAGCCACCTTAAAATAACTTCAGATTTGATTCCTAATGCATCATTGCAAAGTGACTCTAGGAGATGGCCTAAAATTCTGCCAGACATCTCAAGAACTCAATGTACATCAGAGAGGGTTTCAAAATTATCACAGATCTACAAGGGGTCTCAAAACATCGTGTTCCAGCAAGACACAGGGCTGAAGATGCTCATAAGTATTTTGATTTTGTTTCGAAGAAAAGCCCTTAGAAAGTGTGCAAATGTTAACAGAACCCAACTTGCATGGTCATCCCATACAATTTTGGCACAGATCAACACTATTATATGAGGCTGAATACCCATAGAAAATATACGAACCCAATGAGATCCTTAGACCAAAAACCCAACCATGAAAAACCACAAAAGTCGACCTTCATGATAAGCGAGACTACCCTAGCCGGATAATCAAATATAAATTGGACCATAAATTTTTTATATATGTTGTGGAGGATTCAAGCCTTTATTTTATAGTGGTTGAGGAGGGCATTGTTGGAGACGACCTAAAGAGGGAAGCCGACTTATGGAGGGAAAGACAAATTTGGAATTTGAATTTGAAATTTCATTTTGGAGCCAAAAACCATCAAACCATTTAGGGCCAAATTTGATTTATAATAAAAGAATGCCCCTCCAATCACAAATGATTTTAACAATAATTTTTGAAGACTTCTATGAGAATCCTTCTTGTAAAAACTTCATGAGTTGAACAAATTACCAATGATGAATTACCACATCATCTAATGCTGGGGATTTAACCAAAATAAGGGTTTTTTTCAAGTTTCAACTTTGATTGGGCGTATCTCTCAAACCGTGAGGAACCTCATGATGTGACACATATCGTTGGAATTGACATGACAAGGAGAATCAAATGACAATGGTTATGGGAGCAATATCATTGTTCTTCATCCTCAAATTCTTCAACAAGAGCAGGGTAATAAGATCAAGCATTTGGGCTTTAGGACGTCTTGACTATTGCAGCCCATCGATGCAAAACTAGTCGAATATTAAGAGCGTTCAAGGACCGATCTTGGCATCAATGACAACACCATTCAACAACCTCAACCATCATCCTCCTACTATTTAGTCGAATTTCACCACAAGGGAGGTTTCACTTTATTCACCTATAAAGGTATTCTAATTAGAGGGCTCAAGGTGATATGAATAGGTTGGGGAAAGATACTATCAAGCTGAAACATGCTAAAATCTTCTTTATAAAAGAGCAAGTATCCTAACCCTAGACTAGTCAAAGTACTACTATGTAGTAGGGCTTATTGATATGCAATCATAAAGAAGTATTTAGACATGTAAAAGTCAAAGAAAGGGTTCCCTTAATGATTAAAGCCCACAAAGTAATAGGGGAAACCCCCAAATATGCTTCAAGTTGAAGCTTCGCTAGGGTTTAGGGTTTCAATAACACAACGGAGTTTGGAAAGGACGACATCAACCCTACTTAGGGATGGTTAGCCACAATTAATGCTAGATCTTGCGTTTAAAATGTTTATGGATGCAAACCTTGGAATTCCATCCACAAGCATCCACTCAAACTCACCCTTTTTGCGAATTGGCCCTAGAAAAGCCCTAGCGTTTTGCCTTAAAAAGCCTAGGAGATATAAAAGAAAGGAAAATATTTAAGTTTTAATATTTTTTGATCAACATGACCTTAGCCAATGCCTAATCCCACTTGGGCAAATGGAGTTCTAGGGAAAATTTCAAAGAAATATGACAATTGATTAGGGTAAGGGGGCAATAATTTTCCTCTTGTAAAACCCTAACTATCTTTTTTATGTGGGGATAATTTAAATATTGAAGATGCACCGCAAGAGTTCTTCTATAGGTTTCAATGATAATTTTAACATGCAAAATTTCACCAAGATTTCTAATGAACAATATGCATTTAGTCATGGAATACTTAGAAACCCTAGCGTAAATTCATTTACATGTAAAATGTAGAAAAAACATTAATAAACTTACAAATTTCTACAAGAAAGCCTTCTTTCAATCCCAAAAAGACGTCTCCAATGCAAAATTCCATCTCAAATAAAGATGCTCCACAAAAATCACATTTTTACCAATTTGGGAAATAAACAAGGGAATTTGCACTCTCGGAGGACGCTGAATTTACATGTGTGATGATGAACAAACAAAGTGGAGGGATCCTCTGTTTATGAGTTTTTCACTTTTATGAATAATTAATCATATAAGCCCGAAAACAAGTTTGACTTTGAGTGTTTGACAAGACGAGGGGTTACAAGCCAACCCAATAGCTCAAAACAATAAAATAATGCCATAGATGCCCACAAGTGTGAGTTGATATTCTCTAAAAGCATGACATCATCTTGTTTTTTAGCAATAAATGCCACAATGTGTGGAATTGGCTACTGAGATGCCCCATCATCATAATCAACTCCAAGTCTCAAGGGGAAGCCTTAAGAAGTGCCTCAAAGTGACTCCATGTCCAAAAATCATGCTCCGGGTGCCCTATGTCACCCTCTCAAGGGCTAGATCGGTGATGTGGTACTATCTCTCTTCAACATTGGGGCTCCACGAGTGAGTACTAGTCCTTCCTTGTCATCCTGAGGATGACTATCATCATTTGGACTATGGAACAAGCAATGCCCATCAAACAATGTCAAGGTCAGCTTGGGAGTGTCCTGGGTATGCTATGTATGATATCAAGCAAATCTAATACCAAGTAAGAGGATCTTAGCATTTTAGCATCTAGGGGTACGGAGGTTTCAATAATCACTACGTTATTTGTTCACAAAGCTTGTAGAAAGGATAGATGAAGTTAAGATTGGAGAGCATATGTGGGACTTAAAATCAGATCGTAACCCAATTTATATAATATTATAAAGATATTTTGGTTAGAAGAAAGACAACATGGGAGGAAAACCCAATGTTCTCGACAAACGATATCAAGGGGCAAAATTCTTCTAACACAAGAAAATTGCACTATCTTCAAAACAATGTTGGAGAGATCCTTTCAGAAAGGGAAGAGTGGTTCCCAAAGCCTTAATAGTCATGAGTTAACAAATATAATTCAGAGTGCACTTGAGAAGTGCAAAAGAGCAAAAAATAGGAAGTTTGAATCAAATTTTTTTCCCGTAAATGCTTGGTTTAACGAGGAATGCAAAATGGCAAGGAAAACCTTGAAAAAGACATGTGAGGAGAAGATGAATGTAAAGCTATATAAGCAGATTTTAAAAAGGAAAAAAGATGAGTTCATGCAAACAAGGTGAGAAGAGTTAATATATCTAGGCAAGAGTAACCCCAAAGCTTTTTTCGTAGGAACTTCAACAAAAGAAGAAGCAAATTGAAAATAATACTATGGCCAATCAATGGTTTGACTATGCAAGGCAAATTTATGAGAAAGAATCAGAGGAGGCTCCTCCTCCCAGGATCAACACAACTACAAAGCTTTTCACTTTACAGGAAGTAGAGACAGGAATTCAGAAGTTGAAAATAGGAAAGGCAAAGGACTTGGTTGAACTTCAAGCAGAATATCTAAAGTGGGGAATGGGCATTCTTGCACCGCACATCATGGAAATATTCAACAACATCATTCGGCAAGGATTCCCAAGAGAGTGGACAACTAGTCTGGCAATACACCTTTTTAAAAGTGGAGACATTAATAATCCTTCCATTTATAGAGCCATTATGATCAATCCTTTGTTTGCAAAGCTCTTCAGCAATATGGTAGAAAATAGAATCAGTAAGTGGGCAGAAGTCAAAGAAAAGAGGGCAAAAGGGCAAGCAGGTTTTATGCCGGAACATTCTACAATAGATCATGGTATCACGTTGAGACACATTATTGAAAAGGTTTGGGAGGGCAAATAATTATTTTGCTGCTTTGTTGACTTCAGAAAGGCATTTGACACAGTCCCTTGAGATAAGTTGTGGAGTAGAATGGAAGAACTTGAAATTTCTTTGCATTATAGAGTTGTTGTCCATAGGCTTTATGAAGAGGTGGAAGTCAAAATTAGAACTTTAGCAGGCATTTCAGAATGTTTTAGAAGTGACATCGTGTTGATGACCTTGTATTGATTGCTAAATCAGCCCAGGGATTGCAGATACACCTATATGCCCTTGAGCATTTTTGTAAAACAGTGGGGATGCAAGTCAATACTAGCAAGACCAAAGTAATGATTTTCTCAAATAAAAAGAAGCAGAGCCAGCATACGTTCTTCTTTGAAGGCAACATTCTTGAAGAAGTAAATGAATACAAGTACCTCGAGATTGCTTTCAACAAGAAGCTTAATTGGGAACACTGCAGAAAGAAGAGAATTTTAGGAGGGTGGAAAGCATTATATGCTCTTCAAAACAGATGTAGAGAAGCACAGTTATGGGATTGGAAAACAAATTAAAGTGCTTTTTGGGCTCCCAGTTTGTCCAATGATATTATATGGGCGTGAATTGTGGGCTAGCAACATTTCTATCTCAAAATTGAAGCAAGTTGAGAAAATCCAAAAACGCTTAATCATGAGCAAGTTTAAAATAAAAGGTTTGGTTTCTTATGAGATAATGCTGAGTGAAATATGAGCAACTTCCATCGAAGCAATTGCTATGGTGCGCCTCATAAGGTATCTACAAAGAATTGAGCAAATGGGACAAGGTAGATGGCCTAAAGTTATCTTCAATGAAGGAATGATTGAAAGAAAGAAATCATGGATGAGACAAAACAACAAATGGATGTAAAAATGGAATATTTACCTCAATGCATGTCCCACAAATAGCAAGGATTTAAAGAGTTTTGTTATGGAGAAGTTTTGTAAGCCTTATATGGGGAAAAGAGTTGGGTAAAAAAAATAAGTACTATGTTAAAAAATTCAACCCCACTTGTGATCTCCAACAAAACGAGTACATTGGAGCTAGCATTCCGTGGAGAGCAAAGATTCTTATTGCTCAATTAAGAACTATCTCGCATAAACTATGTTGCGAAACAGGTCTGTGGAAAAGACCTAAAGAAGCTTGGGAAGAACGTGTGTGTACTTTTTGCACTTTTGGGGCAGTGGAATCAGAAAAAACATTTCATTTTGGAATGTGATGCTTTCAAAGACATTAGAGCTAAGTTGCAGGAAACATTGCTTAGGGGTCCGTTTCCGGCCAGAAATGAAACGGAAATGAGGAAACTTGTACCGTACGGCCTGGAAACTTGTTTCCGGCCGCACTCGCCCATTTCACGCTAGGGAAACGTGGCCAGTATGGCTGGAAACGGGTTTCTAAGCCGTACGACGGAGTTTCCACTTAAAACTTGACGTTTTCTTTTATTTTTTAAAATTTTTTCGCTTCTAAATTTTTTTTTTGGGGCGACTAAAATATCTTATGGATGCTTCTAGATGCCTCTCTCAAGTAATAAAAAAGACTCTCACCTCATTCTCTCATCACACAATTGAGCAAGTCGTTTCTCTTGGAGACAGATGATTTTAGCAAAGGAGAAGAGAGGAAGAGAGCAGTGGTTTAGCTAGGGCGTTTTCAATAGTGAGCAAAGGAGATTTCAGTAGCAAGAGAAAGAGATTTCAACAACAAGAGAGATATTTCAACAACAGAGTTGGAGTGCAGAGTTTCTAGCTACGACATTCCTGGCTTTTGGTTCAGCTACAACCATATTTCTCGTCTTTTCTGGCATTTTTAGGTAGCTTCAGCTACAGAAAATTAATTTGGGCAAGAAGCATTCATTTTCTTAGTTTTTTCTTACTATTTTTTCAATTTTTCGAGGGCTTATGCTGCTAAAAATATGAAAAACGTTTTTTCCTTACAGATTTGTTTTTTAATTTTTTTTGCAGCAATGGCTTCCAACCAAAGTGCAGCTGCAAGTTCAAGCCCTAGGGCCAACCCAAGAGTTGAATATTATCTTCTTTGGAGGCATGTTCAGAAGCTTCAAAAATGTGGAGGTGGTGGGTCATGGGATTGGCGATGCAATCTTTGTAGTAATTCGTACAAGGGCTCCTACCCAAGAGTGAAGGCACATCTTTTGCATGGAGGAGGACAAGGGATTGTAGGTTGCGCAAAAACAACAGACCCATTGGCAAGGAGAGCATATCAAAGAAAGCAAGATGAGGCAGATGGAATTAAGAGAAGGCATGATGAGCTTAGTCAAGCTACTTCTCAAGCTCCATCTAACATTGAGCCAAGGATTGTAGTTGAAGCAAAGAAGAGGAGAGCCAGTGCCACTCAACAACATGAACAACCAACATCCAAAAATACTAGAGGGGCATCCATTTCAGTTCAGGATAGCAGAATTGCTATATTGGTGAATGTGCAAGCGAGAGAAGAAACTGATTCCAGAGTGGCTAGGTGCATTTATGCATGTGGTATCCCATTCGACGTTGTTTCCTCTCCTTACTGGCAATTAACAAAAGCTCCTCAAGGGTACAAGGGGCCCAACTATGAGAAAGTCAGAATTCAGCTTCTCAAAAATGAGAAGGAGCTTGTGGAGGATATCTTATCACCAATTCATTCTTCTTGGAGTAGCTCTGGGGTTACCATAGTCTCAGATGGATGGACAAATATAAGGTACAGACCGTTGATAAATATCATTGCCAGTGCCCCCAAAGGAGCAATGTTTATAAAGGCGGAACACTGCTCAGGAGAGGTAAAAGATGCACAGTTCATTGCTGATGTTATTATAAAATCTATTGAACAAGTAGGGCCTAACAGGGTGGCGCAAGTTATCACGGATAATGCACCAGTTTGCAAAGTTGCAACTTTAATTATTGAGGGGAGTTATGACCACATCTTTTGGACACTTTGCATTGCCCATAATGTAGTAGATCTGACCTGCAAATATATGAAAAGTAGATCTGACCTACAGATATAAGAAAATATAAATATGCCCAGAAATAACAAGAGAGAAATAAATGAAATGTTTCTCTTTATTGATCAAAACCCTTAAGGTAGGGTAACACCATACAGTCACTCCTTAAGGAAAGAGAACACTCCACAAGTCATATGCTTGTCCATACAATATTCCTTGACATCTCTCATTGGGGAGTCTCTAGCCTCTATATATGATTCATACATACAATACCATGGGTAATTACCATGGTTCACTCAATACCATATATCTAATACAATGGGTTTATCACATTATTGCTAACTACTTGTGGTCCTTTACATGATGCGGGTTAACCACTTCATTTATTAACTATGGCCCATTACATTATTCCCTTGGGTACCTCCCTATGTACCACATACTATTCCCCCTAGGTATACTACATTCCACCCCCCTTAAACATGTTTCATCCCCGAAACATAAGAAGAACACAAATAATAAGATCTACTCAAAAGAGTAGTTCACTGGTACCATGCACGTGCATCTATCCATCCAAGAGAAAGGTGAACCCTCGATCCAGTTGGTGTCTTGCTCGCTTGAGATAGAAGTTGAATCTGATAGCTCTTCTATGTTGATGTGTTGTGGGTGGATCGTCGCACCACTCTATCAGTTGTCCTCGGGTTGTTGTCCTTGTTGCTAGTCCTTTGCCACCTTATTGGTTGTTGTCTTATTGGGTGATGTGGGTGGTGATATGCTGAAGCTTTAACTGATGGAATATCTTTCTTGAATTCCTCTACTATTGGTGCCTGAGTGGTGTCTGTTGCTTTTTCTGGTACCTGGTTTGATGTTTGTGTTTGGTTGTCGACCATCAAAGGCTCATCATCTGATGTGTAAGTATCATTAGAGCTTTGTGCTTCCGCCTCCATAGTCTTTGTTTGGGTCTTAATGGAAATATCCTGTAATGTAATTTTCTTCTTTTTATACTAGAGCTTCATGAATTTCTTCTACACATTAATATTGACAGTACCCATAGATTCCATCCAAGAATATCCCAAAACAACATCCATGTTATCCATATCTGAAGTATAAAAATCACAATGCAACACATATTTATCCATAGAAAACTTTAAAGCTTTATAAACTTGAACATTCTCATTATCAACCTGTGTGTTTTCAATGTGTTTTGCTAGAACTTGTAATTCTTTTGCCAAATTAAGATTGATAAAATTATGCTTACAACTAGGATTTATAGACACAATGATCTTCTCCTTCTGAATACATCCATGAACCTGTAATAAGGAGATACTAGCAGAAAATAACCCTTTAGGTTTCTTGGTTTCCTTCTTTCCATTATGAGACCATTTCTCCAAAAATAGTATTTCAATTTCGTCAGCACGACACAACTTCAGAATCTCACTGTCAAGTGATTTCCACCATATAGCAGCCTCATCTTTCAAATAATTCCCTATGTAGTCATTCCGACCCCATGGGTGGAACCACTTCTGATATTCTATAAAATTTTCAATAGTCGGCCCATCATCTTTTCCTGTAAAAAAACATCTTGCTAGAAGCCATGAAGAGGGTTTTGAAAAAATCAATCACTTGGCGAAAATTTAAAATGGCCACAGTTCGGTCAATATTGCTCATAATTCTTATAACCTGTTTTTGGAAATGGAATGACCATTCTGCATCTTCCCTTGTGATTGACATTCCGATCTAGGCACTCTGGAATTTCAGATTTGCGCTGCAACTGTTCCGCCGTCACAAAAAATTTGAAAAAAGAGCTGATTTTATATCAACGATATCTCCCTCATCCGGATTCCGATTCGACCGATTTTTTTTTGAAATTGGGTAGTTTTTTAAGAGGATTTCAGATCTGCGATTAGTTTCTCAAAATTCCCCTAAGAAATGACAAAATTAACCGGAGATCCGCCATCCACGAATTTTCGTCACAAAATTTCTACAACACAACTGATTTTTAAATCAGCGATATCTCCCATTCGAACTTTGATTCGGTTGATTTTTTTTTTGAAATTAGGTATTTTTTCATAAAGAATCCAGATCTGCAATTTGTTTCTTCAAATTTTGCACTAGAAGTTACATATTTGATCTGCAAACTCGCCGCCCCAAAAAATTCTTGTAAAAATAAAAAGAATTCTCTGCTTTGCCCAAGAAAGTGCTCCGATACCACTTGTAGTAGATCTGACCTGCAAATATATGAAAATAGAAATATGCCCAAAAATAACAAGAGAGAAATAGATGAAATTCTTCTCTTTATTGATCAAAACCCTTAAGTTAGGGTAACGCCATACATTCACTCCTTAAGGAAGGAGAACACTCCACAAGCCATATGTTTGTCCATACAATATTCCTTGACATCTCTCAATGGGGAGTGTCTAGCCTCTATATATGATTCATACATACAATACCATGGGTCATTACCATGGTTCTCTCAATACCATATATCTAATAC
>APFE030391894.1:0-29764 GCA_000404065.3 Pinus taeda | reverse complement strand
TGAGTTCATAGGGGATAACTTAGTGAAGGAATGATGGAAAATTATATGTAATAAAAATTATTGAGGATGATTGAAAAAATAAAGAAAAATTTAAATTTAATACAAATTATTGAGGAGGAAGGAGAGCCTTAAATTCAATAAAATTGGCTAAAGCACCATGTTTCAACTAATCAAAAGGAGAGATACAGGGCCATCCCTATATACCTAGAATTGGGATTGGATTTCACGTTCAACAAGATAATTGGAATGCCTTGAACAACAACAACATCAACCACCACTTTCCTTCCATATTTCATTCATTTTCTTGCAACGTCAACTCTTCATTCATTTCAATAATTTATAATGCACCAAACAAAAATACAAAGTTATGAAATGGAATTAGTTCTTACAACAAAGCATAGATGAATAGAAACATTGAAATTAAATAGAATCTAATCGATACCATTAGCCAAACACACAAGAATAATCACAATCGATATGGACAAAGGAAAAGGAAGATGTTGGAAAATGATAAGACTTAAAATAGGGATTCCGCACTTCCCTACAATGGCTACAAGAGTTTTACCACCTATACTTCCTTTGGGATTCAACGACCTCTCTTCAATTGAGAGTTCATGCTTTTCAAATTTCAATCTAATCCACTAATCTGATATTCACCCTATGAGTGACATCAGTTGAAGATTTATTAAACAATGTATTACAGACTCATGTGTTGGTGTGCGTTCTGTGTTATTGAAGCAACGGATCAATCAGATTTCTAATACACAGACAAATAAATGGAAATACAGTAGAGAAATAGAGTAAGCAAATACAAAGACACAAGAATTTTTAATAAGGAGTTCACCCTATTCTCCAGGGCTATGTCTCCAGTCCAGCTTTCAGTGGTGGCCTTGTTTTCTTGTGCCCTTAAGTAGAGAATTACAATACAGGGTCTCAATGTGAGTTCTCCTGAAGCAAGTTTTTCTTGGTAGGGTGGTTCTTGGATTCCCCAAGCCACTTGAGTACACAGACTCTTCTTCTTCCTACCAGCTCTATGACCTTCTAGTGTACAGTGGCAAGAGCCAACTGTGGTGCTCAGTCCAGACAGATTCCTCTGTGGGATGGCTTGAATTTCTTAAGCTCTCTGGTGCTCGATGTTGTCGCTGCTCAGCTCAGCCCTCTGTCTCGTTCTGCTTTTGCTTTACTGCCTTCTTCTCTAGTTTCTATCTGTCAATGTTTAGTCTTCCACTTGGGGTTTGTTCTAACCGACTTGACTTGTGTATTCTCTTTGTTCATGGGTTTTAGCCATTCGAACTCATGTCTGTTTGGCTCCTCTTCCAGCTTTATCGATTCACCTTTTGTAGCTACACTTGGAGTTCCCTGTTCAACATCAACATCAACGCTCAAGGAGTGGCCATTTGTCCTCCTCTATATGGCGCTAGCCTGCTTCGTTGGTTCATTTCTTCACTTAAGTCATGGATGAAGTATTTCCTCCACCGTGGTGGTCAAACAGATTCCAAATCTTTACAAATCATGGCATATTCCTTCGTCGATTTTCTTCCTCCATTGGGCTTGATCTCAACCGTCTGATCTGGATGCATGACCCACGCGGTTGACTTTCTCTATCAATAATGTGCGATCAACGATAGTTTTCTCTCACCTCCACTTGCCAAGCATCGATCCTTGAGTGGGATCACTCTACATCCACCCAAAACTGCGTACCGTTTGAGGGCACCTCGATCAATACCACTGGTTTCCAGAGCGCAGGTCCCGACTTCATATGTTTAGTGCTTTTTTCCTTTTTCACCCGTGGTTCTCTGGTCGCCATGCATCCGAGTGCTCGGGCTTCCCCCATTTTGGCCCTATTTTCCCAGTGATGCACTGATTGCACATCAAAATAAACCTCCTTTTCCCAACCCGGGGCTCCCAGGAGCTACTTTGACCTCCTGTGCAGTATCCATGGGCCTCAGTCAACGAGCTTTGATCGAGGTCCTCGTCGTTCCACATTGGCTGCTGTTGCCACTAGTTTAGGGGTGTTTTTTATCTTTGTTCAAAATTCTTAGAGATTTGTCCTAACTTGATACAGCCATGGTTCATTGTCAGTCTTTATGGATCCAATTTTGATCACGGCCTTCCCACTGAAAAATATTTTGGACCACCAAAACTTGGTTTTCTTTTAAGCATTGACTAAGTGAAGATACTATTGTCTCACTTGTCCAATCTCAATCCACTTTGCACTGCTCATCTTTGAACCTTTGAGTCCAATTCTGAGGTACTCAACATCTCCTTTGCGCATCGTCCTTACCTTCTTGTCGAAGACTTTGTCTTCCTATAATTCATTAAGATATTCAGGTAGTAGGTCATCAATAGAAGGAAATTGACTTTGCTCTTCAGGATCCTCAACCATTGAAGGTTCAAACAATCTCAAGCAATCTATAATTACGACTGAGTAGATGTGCATGTAAGTTGGTATATCAAGGTGAAAAGCATTTTCACCAATCTTCTCAAGTATCCTAAAATGTCCATACCTGATAGGCTTTAGCTTTTTACCTTCTCCTTACATCCTGTCCTTGTTGATATACAACCAGACCTTGTCTCCAACTTGAAAACTATGCTCCATCTGATGCTTGGCTCTTTTCCAGCTATTCCTGTACTCGTGGTGGATCTCTTGGATCTAGTTGCCTTGTCCACATGACTGTGTCCATTAACCATGGTATCTTTACCAAAGATAAAATCCAAAGGTGACCTTGGTATGAAACCAAAACAGGTCTCAAAAGGAGATCTCTGTGTAGAAGAGTGTTTGTCTCTATTGTAAGCATGTTGCACATAACAAAAATGTTTATCCCAAAGCTTAGGATGTTTGCTGCAATATCCCCTGAGAAGCTAGATCTTTGTCATGCTAACTACTTCTATCTGGCCATTGGTTTGTGGAGGAAAAGTTGTCTTTTCTTCAATTGGGTGTCCATCAGTTCCCAAAGACTTGACAAAAACTTCCCCACAATCGAGTGTCTCGATCAGAGACAATAGAAGTGGGTAATCCAAAATGAACCCATACATGTTCAAAGAATAATTTTGCAGTTTGTTCAGAGGTAATCTATTTATTACAAGGTATCAAAATGAAGATTTTTCTTAACCCATCCACAACCACATATAAATAATCATCACCCTTCCTAGATTTAGGCAGTCCTCCAACAAAATCCATGGAAACACTTCACCAAGGGTGAGAAGGAACTGGTAAAGGAGTGTATAAGTGTAGTTTTCTATTGTTGGGCTTGCTTTTAGCACACATAGTGCACCCTCTTACATATCTAGAAACCATCTCATTAATTTTCGAGCAATAACAAAATCTTTGCAGTTATCCAACTATTTTACTTACCCCAAAGTGACCTGATATTAGAGAAGTGGGTGCCTCTCTAATTATCTTTATTCTCCCTATTTGTGGAATGAAAAGTTTCACACAATGGTATAAGAGTCGGTCCTTCACATGATACTCCAATTCTTCTACCTTTTTACCTTGACTCAAAGTTGCATATACATATTTAAAGTCTATATCTTGAGCATATTGTTCTATGTAGCTTTCATGTAGCACAAAATTATGCTTAAGTATCGTAGATGCGTTTATAATTTACCATGATTCTCCTTTCTACTTTTTTTGTAAGAAAATTTCAATATTTGAGTTATCTAGAGTATTGTAACTCACTCTTTTAAATTCTCACATATTTTACTTCTTGGCCATGTTTATCTCTCTAGAGACACTTTAGGTCCCTAAAGAGTTCTTTGTGTGAACAATATAGTAGGTTCCAATATAATTTTTTTTTTTTTTTGGGAATAAATAGAGAAGAATTTATGATTTTTACAAAAACTTTACTTTTTGGAAACTTATTAATTTTACATATATTAATGTCTATAGACTTATGTTATAAGTCTCCTCATTTTAACAATCTTATTATGTCTAAAACTAATGAAATTAAAGCATGAGTGTGTAGAGTAAGTTATATGCATACACAAGGAATATGTTGGGCTAGACTATATGTGTAATAGGGTAGATCCTATTAGTATGCACAAGGTGGGGCAAAATCTATCCTTTCGCTCTGCATATGTCTGTCATAGTTTTTTTCTTTTTTTCTTTTTTTCTTTAGCATAAAGGTGTTATAGGAAGAATGCAAACCACCAAGCTTATTGATCTTCCTAATTTAGGACCTAAAGCTCATTCATACCCTATAGAGGTGGGTTGTTTCTTAGACCATAATGCTTGAACTTAGAGTTGTCATACCATTTGTCACATACCTCCTTGATCCAATATTAAAACCCCATATTTTGTTCCTTCACTAAATTTAGCTTGGCTTAAATACGCAATAGTTTTCATATTTGTTCATATATAATCATCCCATAGACAAGGTTAATACCTGTAATTCTACACATGCATACATCACATCGTAATGAAAGGCATCAATCATGATCATTTAAGATCTTATAGTCGAGTTTCGTTCCTTTGAGGATTTAACACAAGGATTAATGGACTCTTTATCATAAATTCACTGTAGTTAACTTCTTGATATAACATGTCCATAGTCCTGCTGGCATATCTTATGAAATAATAACCACAATGAATAAATAGTTAAGATGACCTTTAGTAGATACAATTCATAGCGCAAAAGGCCTACCATGGATAAGTTGGACCACTAGCTCTATGGTGGCAACCTTAAAACATAATTATTCATCCTACCTAGTTGTTTCATGCATCATTATTCAATTATCTTTCTACACAAAGATCACACATGTAGCTATAAACATATGTTGAGAGAATTCGACAATATACACGGTAAGGAAAAACATACAAAAAATCCCATGAAATGGAATTCTATAAGAGAAATTGAAATAATGACACATGGAAAACCGAGCACCACCACCACACCTAGAACTGCCTGCTTCCAGTTCACCCCCGAGCTGAGTGTTATTTTCCCGTGAGGATTTTGCTCATCAAAGCTTTCCTTTTCTAGGGCAAGGCTTTTATGCTTTTCCTTAACTTAGCATCTTTCTCCAACTAAGTAGTTTAATGGATAGTTATCTCCAAATCCATTAATCTCATCTAGATCTGGATCTAGAAGTCTTATTATGAATATTATTGATTCCCATTCACCAATGGGATTTGGCAAGAATATCCTCTCTTGGTGTTTCATTATTCTAAGTGATTAATTATTTTATTTATTTCATAAATTATTTACTTTTCTTATTACACGTTAGACCTAATTTTTCTCATCTTAGGTTAGCAAAGTTTTACATACAAGGGAGGGGTGTTACATATATGCAATTTTAATCAACATAGAAAATACAAATTTAAATAAGCAAACATACAATTTTAAATTTTTAAATATGAAACACAAATACAAATTCAAATAGAAAGACACATAATATATATTTCCAAGTTTTAACAAATCTCCTTATCCTACCTTGGAATTTAGCTGCTCAGCTCCCATTTTGTAAAGTTTCTTTATCTTTTCTATATTTAATCGTTAAGATGCAATACTAGCAAGGGTATCTTTAGCTTGACTGTAGACCATCATTAGTAATTCTATAACAGACTCCACAATCATTCTCAATTTAAGAATAAAGTGGTTATGGTATCGTCTTTTAATCTTATTGTTAAGACTTATGTCTGAGATTTCTAGTAAACGTGATTTAGTAGATGAAGATGGAACTAACCATAACATGCAACCTATAATAGTTTCCTTACCTACATCAATGATATTAATTAAAGTCTACTATCCTGATCATCCATCATTATTATAGGTCTTGTTTCCATCATGCATAACAAATTGGTTAATTAAATACAAATTTTAGACAATGCATTATATAGGTATTGTATCTCATAGACACACTAGGTACTATCAGAAACCTGGTGATCTTTAAGTCAATTTCATTGGATATCTTACAGAGCCATATATTTATAACTAAAAATATGTACCATCAATTCCTTATATTGCATGTAGGAGCATCTAATTCCATTATGCACAACATAGACTATGGTGAACCCTTGATAATACTAAAGGAGACACTCCTCCATAATTGTTCCACATGCATGAACATCTACAAAACACTAAAGCATGCTACTCTTTCTTACCATCGCAAAGATATTCTTAATAATGTCAATATGCATATGAGAGCACACGAAAGTGATATGCATTATTGAATCCATCATTTCTACACAAGAGGAAATTAAGAAATCCATATATCTGAATTGTTGGATTTAACATCCTAATAATTTTATTAGTACACAAACCCATGTAATTCATTCAAACATTCTCACGGTGAGGAAACTTAAGAAACCATATCATAGAAAAACTGGAACAATAACATAGACTTAATAAATATTATCGTAAACAAACCAGAATTATCAGAGAGGGTAAGAATCATCATACAAACATGCCACACATCTGACACTAACTAAAACTTTCCGTGGAGAGAGGAGCAACACCACCCAACTATGAATCACCTATGATTCCCGATAGCCAAAGATCTTGCCAAGATTCAACTTCCCTCACTTAATCAATGCACTAGATATTTAATAGACTCTTTCATGATTTAGTTACCAACCATAGTTTTAATACAAAGTCATGTTCTGGAGTTAACGTCCCTACCTTAGTAAGACAAAAATTCAGGTTTCCATAATTGAATTCCCTTCTGAGATAACACAAACGCAAAATGTAGTTTTTAAATGGGAAACATCAATCTAAAGCTTTTCTCGTGATGTTTCTAAAAGCTAAGAAGGCAGAGCTTTGTGGGGTGTGGAATTTTCATGTTCTTTTAGCAGCCGTTGCTTTTATCCATTGTTGCTCTGGCTGGAAAACTGACCGCTTTGCTATACTTTTCTCCGAAAATAAAACTAAAAGCCACTGCGTCCACGTTGTCAAGGTTTACATGCTAACAACGGTTATAATTTTACTATATGTACATCTTATATTCAAAAATTCTTATCCGTAAACCATACGTAAAATTGTTTTTTATTGTTTCTCATTGGATGCTTTTACCAGCATTATTCTCTAAGCATTTTTTAGGGTAACCCTATATCTATAAGCCAAAAGTAGGCTTTTGGGATTGAACAATTTCGTACCTCTCTTCGTCTCTCTTGGTCATTGGATAAGGTCGATCTCTCCTGGACGTTTCTCATGCAATAAGGATAACAGGCACTGACAGTTCCATAAACAATAAAAACAGACACTGAAACCGGCATTCATCCCATCCTGAACGTGAACGTGAAAAAATGACTGCGCATGAGGATCAACCAGCATACGCGTGTATTCAGCCGTAATCCATAGGGAGGAGTAATAGTATGGTGAAGCTAGATTCTGTCCGTCGACATAACATGTGCAGAAGCTCCATCCTCGCGCCTCGATTTCATATTCAGATTGACAATTCTTCCTAGTTATTCCTCTCCTCTTCGATCAACAAGTTTCCAAAAATGCTTGGAGACAACCAAATTGTTTGTTAAGAAACTTCACAGGTTGAAACTGCCTCATACGTCCCAAAGGTTGAGTTTTATCGCTATCATCTGAGAAAGATTGAGTTCTCCGTTGTGAATGTTGAACTAGCCATGATATATCTTCCTTAATGGGTTAGTCCATTTCATGGGAATCAGTTGTTGAGTACGGTAATTTAATCACGGTGGTGAAGTCCTCCCTACAATGGATGGATTGGTGGTGGTTACCACCTAATGGGAAACAGGGTGACCGGGTAGACACACAAGTGGACCAACTCTTTTCATATTTCTAGTTGCCATAACCCATCGTCTGCTTTTTCCCACTACGCATCCACCCCACGCAATGTAATATCGATATTATAGATGAGTCCATTTATGTCATAATTTATGGATGAGTCCGTTTATGTTGATAATTTGAAACGTCCCACTCAAGTCGATATCATGAAAATAGAGTCAAAGAAATTTTTGGAGGAGGCCATATTTTGTAGTTTTAAATTCCAGAATTCTTCACTTCCTCAATAATATAATACGCCAAAGAATCCATAACAACACCTTTACCTCCAAAAAGATGTTCTTTATATGACAAAGTGGATTACATTTCCTCCGGTACTTTTGATCCTTGTTTGATGTAGGATTGATTGAAGTCTTTTGAGAATTTTTTTGGATTTAACCCTATATTAATTTTTTTATACCATATGGTCTTCTTAGATGACATGTATGAGCATACAACCTAGATGGGGTAGAAAACATCTTCCACCAAAACATAAAAACTTCCTCCTTAATTAAATTGCTTGATATAATATCATGTTGCATATATATTGAATTAACATATGTATATTCATGGTTCCTCAATAAACCATTAAGGAATCCTAGCTTTCTTTAACAACAACAAATAAATATGACATTAACATGTTCTAAGCTTCAAATTTCAACTTCACCTTTACGGAGAACGTTTTTTTTTTTTTTTTTAACTCGTAATGGAAATCCCACGGAGGTGGATTGGTCCATAAGTATTAGTGTTTGAACTTTTTGTTTGATACCTTTGGTAACGAACCTCCTTAGCCTACCATAGAATTTACCTCCTAAACTCCCATTCCAGAAATGCTTATTTTGTTCTATATTTAATCATTAAGAAACAATACCACTTAGTATATCTTTAGCCCGCCCTTATATCATCATTAGTAATTCTGTAATAGACTCCATACTCATGATCAATTTAATTATAAAGTGCTTATGGTATGGTCTTTTAACCTTATTGTCAAGGCTTATGTGTCAGATTTCTAGTAAACATGATTTAGTAGATGAAAACGAAACTAACCATAACATGCAGCCTATACTAATTCCTTTACCCACATAAATGATCTTAATTAAACTCTAATATCATGATCATCCATCGTTATTATAGGTCTTGTTTCCATCATGAATAATGAATTGCTTAATTAAATGCAAATCTTAGATCAGGCATTATACGGGGAACCCATATATGCATAACTATATGGATGTTCCATTAATTCCTTATACTGCATGCAAGAGCATCTAATTTCATTATGTATGATATAGTCCATGGTGAACCTTTGATAATACTATGGGAGGGAAACACAAAGACCCCAAAGCTTATCTTGATAGCTGTTTGATGTAGGTTTGATTGAAGTCTCTTGAGAATTCTTTCGAATTTAACCCTATATTTAATTTTTTGATACCATATGGTCTTCTTAGAGGACGTGTTTGAGCATAAAACCTAGATGGGGTAGAAAACATCTTCCACCAAAGCATAAAAACTTCCTCCTTAATTAAATTGCTTGATATAATACCCTGTTACATATCTATTGAATTAACATATGTATATTCATGGTTCCTCAATAAACCATTAAGGAATCCTAACTTTATTTAACGACAACAAATAAATATGACATTAACATGTTCTAAGCTTCAAATTTTAACTTCACCTTTACGGAGAACGTTTTTTTTTTTAAACCCGTAATTGAAATTCTACGGAGGTGGATTGGTCCATAAGAATTAGTGTTTGAACTTTTTGTTTGATACCTTTGGTAACGAACCTCCTTAGCTACCCTATAATTTAGCTCCTAAGCTCCCATTCCATAAATGTTTATTTTGTTCTATATTTAATCGTTAAGAAACAATACCACATAGTGTACCTTTAGCCTGCCCTTATATCATCATTAGTCATTCTGTAATAGACTCCACAGTCATGGTCAATTTAATTATAGAGTGATTCTTGTATGGTCTTTTAACCTTATTGTCAAGGCTTATGTGTCAAATTTCTAGTAAACATGATTTAGTAGATGATTTTTAGTAAACATGATTTAGTAGATGAAAATGAAACTAACCATAACATGCAACCTATACTAATTTCCCTACCTACATAAATGATCTTAATTAAACTCTACTATCATGATCATCCATAATTATTATAGGTCTTGTTTCCATCATGCATAATGAATTTCTTAATTAAATACAAATCTTAGATCAGGCATTATAACCTATCTCATAGACACACTAGGTACCGTTAGCAACCTGATGATATTCAAGTCAATTTCATAGGATATATTATAGACCCATATATGCATAACTAAAAGGATGTTCCATTAATTCCTTATACTACATGCAAGAGCATCTAATTTCATTATGCATGACATAGACCATGGTGAACCTTTGATAATACTATGGGAGACATTCCTCCATAATTATTCCACATGCATGAAAACTTGCAACACACTAAAGCATGCTACTCTTTGCTACCACTGTAAATATAATCTTAATAACTTTGAAATGCATATGAGAGCACACAACAGTTACATGCATTATTGAATCATTCATTTTCTATAAAAGAGGAAATTATGTAATTCATATATCTTAATTGTAGGATTTAGTATCCTAATAATTTTGTTAGTACACAAACCCATGCAATTCATTCAAACATTCTCATGGTGAGGAAAATTAAGCAATCATCTCATAGAAAAATTGGAACGATAACAGAGACTTAATAAAATCTTCTCATAAAAACTTGGAACTATAACAGAGAGAGAGAGAGAGAGAGAGAGAGAGAGAGAGAGAGAGAGAATCATACAAACATCCCATACATTTTAGACCAACTAAAACCTCTCTTGGAGGGAGGAGCACCATCACCCAACCATGAATCACCTTTTATTCCCTTCGAGCCGAAGATCTTGCCAAGCATCAACTGCCCTCAATTGATCAATCACTGGGTATTTAATACCCTCTTTCATGATTTAGCTACCACTATTGACATCCTGTTTTATGGATTTTTCCATTTTCCTATGTCTTTTTTGCAAAATCTCATATTTATATCCCAGGAGGCTTTTCCTCATAAAATCTTGCCTTTATTTCCCATGAAGCTTTTATGTTTGATGGATCTTTATCTCCCATCCATCCGATGGATATCTAATCCATCCAAACTTATCTATAATGTCATATAGAAGCTTATCATGAAAGATTCATCTCTATTCCCGTTCCTCATGGGATTTGGAAAGAATCTCCTCTCTCTTGGTGCTCCACCCTCTAAGTGATTTATTTTATTAATTTATTAATAACACATTTTCTTTTCATAGTACATATCACCTAGCTTTCGTCATCTTAGGTTTAGAATAGTTTAACCCACAAAGGAGGGTATCACACCTAGCTTCCCTCAACTTAGGTTTACAATCATTTAAAAGACAAGGGAGGATATCAAACCTAGCTTTAACTCAGCTTAGGTTTACAATAATTTAGCACACAAGGGAGGATATCACACCTAGTTGTAACTCATCTTAGGTTTGCAATAATTTAGGACACAAGGGAGGGGTGTTAAAAAACTAAGGAAACACACATAATACAATTTCAAGTTAATATAAAAACAAACACCCAAATATGAAAAATGCAACATTAAATAAGCAATCACACACTATAAAAAGTAAAATATACAGTACAAGTTCAAGCAAACAAACAATATACAAATTGGACTAAACACAAAACATGCAATTTCAAATAACTAATTGCACATGATAAAATTTCATGTCAATGAAAGAAAATGCTCAAATATTTCTCATGTAGCTTTAAAAACACACACACACACAATATACAAATTAAAATCTACATTATGTTTACCCATTCAAATTCATAATTCATCACAATAAACACATGATTACAATTCCAAATTACATACAAATATTCATAAATAAACATGGATACAAGCATTCACATATATATGGGATTTTAATTAAATAAAAATACAAAATACTAGACCAAATAAGCAAACACACTATATAAAATTTGGTCTCAAAATACAAAAGAAAATAATCATTATTAGGACAACCCACATATAGATATGAAATTTCAAAAAAGAAAACACGCAATTCAACTAAACACACACAAATTCAAATTAACATGGTATAGTATCAATTCAATATATGAACATAAAGACATAAATACATTAAATTATATATGTATACCATTATCTAATTATATAAAATATAAATAATAGAATATAAAAAGCTTTAAAAATCAACTAAAATGAAAACCAAAAAAAAATAAAAAACCAATATGAATGGCCTGTTAAGTATAATTATATTTAGTGTTTTTCAATGCATGGTGAAAGATTGTATAATTTATATTTTTGTAAAAAATATATATATATAGATTTTTTTTTAAATGTAAAGTGTGTTATGAGTTAGATGCGAATGGGATAAGTGTTATAATATGAATGGATGATCATTGAAGTGTAATATGACATGCCTAAAATATAAATTTCTAAAGTAAATGTATCTTTAAAAAAAATAGGTTTTGACGGGTATGATTTTAAGGAAAAGTAATCAACACAAACAAAGATAACTACACTAAGATAACTACACTGCTGAAAGAAAAATGGTGCCCCATCCTTCTTGAGAACTAGGAAGGGGTTTAACCCTTTCCATAAAAAATATTTTTATTAATAATTGTGTGCATAATTCTCTTACAATATTTGAGAGAAGGAAACAATAATATATAACTACATCAATATTTACTCTAAAAAAACCCTTTCACCAAAACTAGGAGGTGAAATCCCCCCTGTAAATAAATTTGCATGCAATACCACATAAATATTTGAGAAAAATGTATATTTTTAATAAGATATAACGAAAATGATCAATTTGTCTTGAAGATTATCAATTTGTCTTTTATATAAAAGTAATAAATCTTTCTATCACATATTTAAATAATGAAAACAAATAGGAATCCACTTTCGAAAATGTATATTTTTACACCCAAAAGGGAAAAACCTATAGATTAAACAAAGAAAGAACACAATACACCACAAGTCATGTTAGAAACAAATAATGGGTTAAACTAATAAAGAAGAGGTTATATTAGAAAACCACAAAATAAACTAATACACAATAGATTAAACCCAAATACAGAGCTATCAGAAGTCATTAAAAATCTAGTGATGCTTGAATTCATAGGGGGTAACTTCTTGAATGAATGACAGAAAAACTATCTCTAATAAAAATTATTGAGGATGATTGAAAAAATAAAGAAAAAATTAAATTTAATACAAATAATTGAGGTGGAAGGAGAGCCTTAAGTTCAATAAAATTGGCTAAAGCACGATATTTCAACTAATCAAAAGGAGAGATACAGTGCCATCTCTATATACCTAGAATTGGGATTCGATTTCACGTTCAACAAGCTAATTGGAATGCCTTGAACAACAACAATGTCAACCACCTCTTTCCTTCCATATTTCATTCATTTTCATGCAACGCCAACTCTTCATTCACTCCAATAATTTACACTACACCAAACCGAAATACAAAGTTATGAAATGGAATTAATTCTTACAGCAAGGCAGAGATGAATAAAAACATTGAAGTTAAATAGAATCTAATCCAAACCATTTTTTAGAGATCATTGATTTCTTTGAGCCCAAAAAGTCAGTACACAACTCATCTTTCCTCCTCTTCCCTTCTCTTTTAAGCCTCCTCCTCTATCCCGCACAACCATGACTGACTCAAACACAGACTCAACACAGATAGACCCAAACTCTAACCACACATATAGCCAAACACACAAGAATAATCACAATCGATATAGACAAAGGGTAAGGAAGATGTTGGAAAAATGATAAGACTTAATATAGGGATTTCTCACTTCTCCTCAATGGCCACAAGAGTTTTACCACCGCTACTTCCTCTCGGATTCCATGCTCTCTCTTCAATTGAGAGTCCATGCTTATTCAAATTTCAATCGAATCCACGCCTCTTTGAAAATTTCAGCGGATGTTTTTTTTGGTCTATGTTCGATGGATGCTTCTGTTTGTTTCTTTTTTTTGGTGGTTCTTTCCATTAATGTTTGTTTTTCTCCCCTTCAAACAAAGATCTTTCCAACACACATATTTCCAATAAGGCTTCAATTCATGCTTTTACCATTTTTTATTTATTCCATTTCGTTAGTTACATTATTATGGATTTGACATTTAGAATTTGTTGTGGACTTAATTTTCATTTTAATATTTTATTTGTTTTTGAGTATGTTTGAAACAGGGTGTTCAAAGCACTCGAGAGTTTGTCTAACATATCCTATTATTTTATTTGTTTTTAATTTTATCTAATAGTTATATAAATTTATTGGATATTAATATCATTTTTTTTTTCTAAATTGCAAAGGAATATGTATGGAGTGTAGCATCTTGACAAATTTGCAAAATGGTTTTTAAGAAGTTTTAAAAGAGGTAAGTGAAAATATGTGTCCTAATCTTTATAATGAAAGGCAAGGTCTTTGATCTAGGTAGGAATTAATGTAGAAATATAGACAAAATGGCTAATAAACTAAGATGAACCTTAGAACACTCACCTCATGATATATTTCACATTTCCATGACTAAAAAAAATCATGAAGATCTCAAAACTCTACCCAGGATGAAAATTAATTATGAAGGTGGAATGCAGATATCAAAATTCTAACCGACATGAAAATTACTTATGAAGTTGATAGCTCATATATTGTCAATAATGTGAAAGATAAAATTTAAGACAAGGAATTGCTCCAAATCATCAAAGGTTGATATTCACTAGGCATGATCTTGAAGATGATAGAAGCGTAGTTGATTATAATATTTGGAAGAATGTACCCTTCTTCTTGTCCTTCATATCCCAAGTAGTATGTAGGTCTTTGTGAAGTTTTTGATTTGTGACACTATTATAGGTGATGTTAAGAGCTCTGATGTAAATGCTAAAACTCAAGATAAGGAAGGAATTTTGCTATATTAGCAAAGGTTGATCGTCATTGGGATAAGAAACCTTAGGATAGGAAATTTAGAGCTTTATTCTAAAGAAGTTGACTCTGCCCCTAGTTCTTTTTCTATGTGGTGGTATGCAAAAATTTCTCAATAACTTGAACTTGAGTGTTAGAAATAATTGACGATAATAAGGAAATTATTTTAGACGAGGATGGAATTCCTCCATATTTAGAGGTTCATATTTATTGAGAAGTAAGGACAACTCCTATAAGTAAGGGAACGATTATCACCTTAAAAATGGTACAAAACCTATATTTAATGAGGTTGGCACCATTTTCATAAATAGTAGTAGCAATGATGTTCAAGAGAAGTATCATCGTCTTATTAATGCATATTATATTGAATTTGGTTCATATTTTGTCCATTTTCATTTTCTACTTATTTTGAGAGGTCAATAGTTTTCATTTCCACTATTCAATTTGGTTTATTGATCCTTTTCCTTTTCCATTCAATATATTTTCTCATATGAATCACTTATTATGGTTCGCTTTTATCTCCGCCTATATTCTCGTTATGCGGATTGTCTAATTGTTGTAATTATTTGGTTGCTTTTTGTCCTTTTGTGTCTTCCATAAGTTTTTTCTATCTATTATTAGAGTAGGATTGTTGTCCATTTTACTTAACTAGGAAATAAATTTCATAAGTTCTTTTAGAAATGTAATTAAATATTGTCTATGAAACATAATGTAGTTGGATTTGAGATTTAGTCGCATCGGAGGCACTTGGATGGTGGAAATTCTTTTAACTAATTTGTGTCAACTACAAGTCTATATATTTTTATTAAAAATTTAAAGAAAAAAACCATAAAACAAAAAAATGTTATAAAATGACTTATGATTATTATAAAAAAATAAAAATAAAAATTCCTCTTCGGGCCCTTGGGCAGGCTCAATTTGATTCTCAGAATTGGATTAAGCCTGCCAACGGGCCCACAACCCTCGACTAGCAAAGGTGCACGTAGCGTTGCCTACACAAGGCCATGCCTTGCTGAGCCCCTAGGTAGGGCTCCATCACTGCTCCGGTAGCCACGGGTCGTGGCACCTTCAACCACTGGCCAGGGCTCCATCTGATTCATAACATCAGATGAGCCCCTCACTTGATTCTCAGAATCGAGTTGAGCCCGCCAAGAAGACCAAAAAAGGTTTTTTTTTTTTTTTAAATATAAGTATTTTTATAGTGATTTTTTTCTTTTATATATAATTTAATTTTTTTCACATTGACATGGTTTCTTTTTATTATATACTTTTTTTAATCATTTTTATTATCAGGTTTTTATTGTTTTTTCTAATTCTATGTTAATTTTTTTTGCTTAAAATATATATTCTTTTGAATTTTTTTATTTCAAATATCATTTTTTATACAAAATTCATAAAATTGGTTATTTGTCCTCTTTTTTTAATTCAAATCTTCAACAAGTTTTTGTCATTTTTTTTTAATGTGGGTTCTTAGCGAAAATGTCCCAAAATACATGTTTTTTTTTAATTATATCTATATGGAAAACGTGTATTTTCTGTGGATTTTTTTAAATTGTTATTTTTTGGTGACAATTATGTGTTGTGTATTGAAATATTAATTAACAATATAGAAATATAAAAAAAATCATAATCTCAATATTTTTTTTTTAACTTTGGAAAAAAATGAAAATTTTCATTATAAAAAAACAGTGCAAAGGAAAACAAAACAAAAAATCGAAAAGCCTTAAAAACCAAATATCTAAGGATGAAAAACATGAAGAGGAATAAGAGAATTTAAAAAATGGTTAAATAATCAACATTTAAAAAAAAGTCCAGACCTAATACATTAGAAAAATTAAAATGTCAAAAATAAGTCCTTTAAAGAAAGAGGTTGATGTGACATCAACCCTTTTCAAAAATCATATGAAAATCATTAACATTTACATTGTTAAGATTATTCTTATATGCTTTCAAGCTTTTTGGAGGTGCTTCTTGCAATTTATTATATATATCTATATCTATATCGTTATCGTTATCGTTATCATTATCTTTAGTTATGGAATGTGATTATATTTGTTGTTATGGGTTTTTCTTTGTCTTGTTTGTTAGGTTGTTTATTTTTTCTAAAAAGTTCAAAATAAATTGATGAACACAGGAATATAATTAAATTAGTGGTTCTCGACATTCTTCAGTGTCCTTAAAACACATCACTAAGTTAATTGTATGAACTCGTTATATATTGGTGGTTATTGTTGCGCTTCAGGGTTCAAGAGAATCAATTACAGGTATTGTAATGAGATCCATTTGGGTAGAAATGTCAACTGCATAATTGACTACTAGATACAGTCTAATATCAAGATTGTCCTTTGCGAGATTTAGAAGCATCAATTATACGAATTTCATCAAATATTGTTAGAGGCGATTATGTCTTAAATGAGTTGAATGAGAACCTAGAAAATTGTGCTCATGGAAAGGTAATTGTCTAAGAGACTTCAGAGTGGGTATAAATTTCGAGGAGGACTAGTCACACAGATCTGACATGTTAATTTTAAATTATCAATTTTATTATAATCTTTGTAATGATATAGATATAATCATTAAATTGCAGATTTGGAATGATGCTTACATTAGTAAATAGGTATGATTGAGTTGTTGGTTGTGGAGTTTTGTTGAGATATTTTTTGAACAATATTCTCCTTATTTGGAATTTGTTGTATTCCATGGGCAATATTTATCTAGCCTATAATTTGGCTTGGAAATGAACAATCTATGATTTTTTTTGTGTGCACTATGCCTATTCCTCATATTTCCTTGTTCTAGGTTATAAAAAAAATTGAGACGCTCTTAAAAAAATTTGGATGATGAATTAGATTAAATGAAAAGATTGATAGGCTATAAAAATGAATTTGACACAATTCTAAATATTTTTATCAACTAAATGTTCTTCTAGATAGCTCTCAAATTAAAATATATTTTCTTTTCCTGTATTAGCTAATTTCTTAAAAAAAAGTATAGATGTATCATTGATTCATACTCGACTTTTGGGAACCTTACTTTTCCTAAGAGCATTAACTCACATTCCCATTTAAGATATTTTCATCACGTGATAATATATTTTTATTAAAAATGTAAAACTTATATATCATCATTAAAAGTTACTACTACCACTACCCACACACACACATATGATAATGGGCTACATATAAAACTAATTCTCCAAACTTATTGGAGGATGGGATATTACTACATCATTAGTGTTACTAAACACACACTTAAGTTGTAAATCCTCAAACACGTAATTGTATCTCTAAAATTATTCTTTTGTTATATTATTAGCTTAAAATTAATTTTCTCAATTTTTTTCATTATGTTACGATGTCATATAATAAAATTAACATAAATTCATCTTAACTTTATGTTCACATAGGTAGTAATATGAACCAAAAAATTGTGACCAAATGTGATGCCATCATTTCGTTACTAAATGTTAATATCTATTTTTTATAAGGGAAGTATGTATCAAAAGCTTTGTAAGAATATGGAAATTGGGTGTGGAAGAAGTATACTTCAAGCGACAGAGACTCATATTGTGTTTCTGACTATGGTGGTTTCAAATCTATGGATACATGCTCTACTATGTGAAAATTGTGGAAGAAAGTTGTATAAATGAGCTCTATTGGGTGGTCCCATAATTTTTTGGTTGAAAAAATTATTAAAATTCGGTCAAATGATCTTAGCTCAAGTAGTTAGATGAAGAATTGATTTCTTGAGTAGAGTGCCTTATATTCTCTAGAGACATGTTCTACTTGGATTGTTTGTAGAATTTTTGAAATGTTTCTATCATGTTTAGTAGCTGAAGAAAGTATTTCAAAGTTATTGATTCCATGATTTTTTTTCTATTTAAGAAAGAGAAAATAAAAATATTACAAGTGGATTTGGTTGGTCATCTAGTGAACAATCAATTTATGTAGTCCACACAAAAAAACATATGAACATTTATAATAAAGTTTATTTTCCACTTTCTATGATTTATTATTATAGTAAGGAATTAGAAGTTGTTGAGGTGGATATCTAATAAAATTTTCCGGTGTCATATGAATATCAACACAAAAAATAATATGAAAAGTGGGTCAAACGATCCTAGCTTAACTAGTTAGGTGAACAATTTGTTTCTCAATATCAATGCCTTCAATTTTATAGAGACATGTTGTAATTAGTTTGTTTGTAGAATTTTTGAAATAGTTTTCTCGTGTGTAACAACATAAGAAAATATTTTGAACTTCTTTATTCTTTAATTTTGTTTTGGCTTAAGTAAAAAAGAAAAAAATTCTTACAAGGCGATTTCGTTGATCCTCTACTAATGATTAAGTTTATGTAGCGCACATTTAAAAACATATGGACATTTATAATACTATTTTTTCCCTGGCCATGAATTGTTATTATAGTAAGGAATTTAGAGTTGTTGAGGTAAATATCAAAGGAGAGTTTGTGGCGTCATATTAATCTCAAGAAAATCATAAGTAATGACAAGAAAAATCCTTTTATTTACCGATATTTTTCTACATTATGTGTTTAAATTTGTTCGTCCCTTGAGTGGAATTTGTGTATCTATGTGGTATCAAAATATTTTGAAAAAATATTTCGTTGAAATTCTATTCATCCCTATATTGACCAAAATCAAAAGTGGAAACAATATAAACATGCATAAGAAATAAATGTAGTCTAATAAGTCACTAACATTTTTCCCACCTAGTATATGCTATTTTTTTCCCAATCCTTTTACCTAGTAGCAGAAGAGGTAAAATCTATCTCTAAGATCATCAGGTAAGCTTTAGAATATCATCAGACCTGAAGGTTATGTGAAACCTTTGTATAAAGAAAGTTAGTTTTGTGAAGAAGGTACAAAGATGTGAATGTAACTTGATAAAATTGTTGGTTTATGTATTCAACAGTAAAATTTCCACTTCAAAAGGATACCAACATTGTAGGTTCTACAATTTTATATTACAATAGATATTTATCTCCTTTTGCTAAAAATTATAGATCAAAAGATATTTAACTTTCTAGCTCCAGATGATAGGGAGATTTTAATTACTTTTACTATTATCTCTACATGTACAAATATCTTGACCTCAAGAATATCAATATGTTTCGGAATACTGGATTGGTTTCTAATTGAATAGAAATTTTAAATTATGTATATTGGGGTTTTCATACTTTAATTTAGAAAACATTATTTTCCTATAGCACAATGTTTAATAATTTTAGTTTAAGTGTTATTTCAGTGATTAAATGAAATTTATATATCTATAAAAAAAAAAATACAACATTATTACAATTCACTCCCAATAACATAGCCCAAATCCCAAATCAAAAGGAAAATGGGCATGCTTAAAAGGGAAAGAAAAATGAAGCAAATAAAAAAACGATTCATGTGCATCATCGTATAAATATTCGGGAAAATTTCACACGCTATCTAACACCCAGATGTAACGCATATGGTTCCGTGGTCCCCGTCGGACTATTATCTAACACGCAGATGTAACCCATATGGTTCCGTGGTCCCCGGTCCCTCCCTGCGTATGTCTCAAAAACGCTATTTCAGGTTGATCGCGGTCACAATTGACGTCCGACCAACAATTCCGGAGGGCCGAATACCTGGCCAGTTTGAAATGTCGTTTGAAATGCCAATCAAGGATTTCAAATTTCTGAAGTAGCCGTTGAGATGTGGTTCCCGCTCCCTCTTTGCGCATGATGTAACTTCCCTAGAGAGTGGATCCTTTTTCTATTAAGCACGTCGATTATGTGGTCCCCCTCCCTCCCTGCGGATGCCTACAAAACAATCAAGTAGTTTATTCCATCACACCACATCATTATCAAACTTCCGTTTCTTGTTATTCCGACGTGCAGAATGCCTTTCTTGTTATTCCGATGTGCAGAATGGTTTGGAATTCCGATGTGCAGAATGGTTTGGAAGTTCCGGTAACTGATTTTAAATTTCCTACGAACGGTAACCGATGGGTGCCTCATTCTCTATAAAACCACATACATGGGTGCCTCATTTCATTCCTCTCATATCTTTGGCACTATGAACTGTAGGCTGGTCGTGTGGATGGCCGATTTCTGTATATATTTTTATATAGGTGATGTTTACAGTTGCTCTGTGGTTTATGTTGCTCAGAGGCTATCCGAAAGCTTTGGATGCATGGAGACGAAGCTTTTCTTCCTGAAGAATCTGGTATGACTTCATTCTTGTTATGCTAAACTTTTCTCCACTCAGATGTTTTGTTAGCCTATATGTTTTGTGTTTTTTGGTATTTTGTTTCGAAAATTTCGTGTAATGTTAATTGATTTTTGATGTGTTGTTAAACTTTTTTGTCTACCCAGGTAGCAGCTGTAGCATACTTTCATCCTTGGAGAATTGTGACAAACAGAGTTGGCCCGACCCTCTATCAATCATAACAGGTAAATAGATATGCAATTCCCATTCATACTTAAGCTTTTCTATAATAACAATAACAAATATAATGCTTATGTGTACCATATCATATTTTCAGTGTGTTCGCCTGTGTTCCTATATTACTTTTATTCCTCAATTTTTCTGTGGTTATCGTTGCTTTGTGTTACTATTTCTTTGAACCTTACGTCCGGCTTAAAACCACTGAAATTTCTCTTTCTATGTCTCAAAAAGTCAAACGTCGTTAAAATAGAGTCAAAAGATCAACCTTCCTAAAGGTTCAGACTGGTAAAGATATAAATTAAAGCCAAGTAAACCCTCATACCTGGCAACATAAGAATGAAGTAAACCCTAATTCCTGGCAACATAAGAAGAAATGAACTTACGGTTGATGTAGAAAACGTTCAACAGATCTAGAATGAGCCCCAAGGGGCGCGAAAAGTGGAGCAGGCTCATAACTTTATTCACCATTAAAAATGCAACGCTCAGGCTTTCTCACATATTGAAGAGAATAAAATTAAAACACTGTTGGAGCAGTTGTCTAACGATGAGACTCTTTGGGGTTTTCGTTGAAAAACTGTGGAACCATCGTTGGTAATTTTAATAAGATGTTTGTTTTATTTTCAATTTAAAAATGATTTCAGGAAACAACACAGCACACTTCTCATCTCCTGCTCAAAAACGCAGCCTCTTGCCGTGAAAAGGAGGCAGAGGTATCGGGTTCCAGAATCTGAGCCAACCCAATACACGAGAGAGCCCACCAAACCTACCAAAACTACGGCCTGCAACAGCAGACTGGTAATGACTTGAACCGTGGACCTCGAATGCTATGAAGATCGGTGTGGGAGATGAATAAATAGAAAACAGAAGAATACACAGTCAAGGTTGAGGGATGGAGAGGTCAAATCCAGTTTGTGGGTATAAAATCAGATGGAATTGAAAACATAGAAAGATAAATTTATCGAGATGTAGTTTAGAGTGTCAGGGTTATCTGTACCAATCTCTTTCTATGTTATATGTTTTCATTTATTAGGATATATTGTTATTTAAAACCATTAGGATATATTGTTATTAATATTGGGTTATTATTTATACAAATATTTTAATATTATTTAGAAAAAAATCTAACTAAATAATAATAATTATAATATAAAGTTAAATACATAGTAAAACTATATTCATTTATTTTATAAAATAGTTTTATAAGTAGAATTTATTTAATGTAATAATATATTGCTTTTTTAACATTATTTTAGTATAATAGTATAATGTGTTGTAGATATTATGAAATATTTGATGCGGGAAAGGGAGTGATGGAGGGAAATGGTGGCGGAAGAGATGAAGCGTATAAGGGTAGTAGGCAGTGGGAGTGTAAGAGGGACGGATGGAGTGGGTCGGGTAGTGGGAAACTAATGAAGGAGGCAATGGGGGAGAGGGAAAGGGAGAAAGGGGAGAGATAAAGGGGAGGGAGTGGGGAAGAGGGAAAGGGAGAAAGGGGAGAGATAAAGGGGAGGGAGTGGGGAAGAGGGAAAGGGAGTGGGAGAGGGAGGAGGAGAAAGGGGAGAGACAAAGGGGAGGGAGTGGGGACCACGGAACCATATGGGTTACATCTGCGTGTTAGATAAAAATCATAAATTCTTCTCTATTTTTTTTTGGGGAATAAATAGAGAAGAATTTATGATTTTTACAAAACCTTTACTTTTTGGAAACTTATTAATTTTACAGATATTAATGTCTATAGACTTATGTTATAAGTCTCCTCATTTTAACAATCTTATTATGTCTAAAACTAATGAAATTAAAGCGTGAGTGTGTAGAGTAAGTTATATGCATACACAAGGAATATGTTGGGCTAGAGTATATGTGTAATAGGGTATATCCTATTAGTATGCACAAGGTGGGGCAAAATCTAGCCTTTCGCTCTGCATATGTCTGTCATAGTTTTTTTCTTTTTTTCTTTTTTTCTTTAGCATAAAGATTTTATAGGAAGAATGCACACCACCAAGCTTATTGAACTTCCTAATTTAGGACCTAAAGCTCATTCATACCCTATAGAGGTGGGTTGTTTCTTAGACCATAATACTTGAACTTAGAGTTGTCATACCATTTGTCACATACCTCCTTGATCCAATATTAAAACCCCATATTTTCTTCCTTCACTAAATTTAGCTTGGCTTAAATACGCAATAGTTGTCATATTTGTTCATATATAATCATCCCATAGACAAGGTTAATACCTGTAATTCTACACATGCATACATCACATCGTAATGAAAGGCATCAATCATGATCATTTAAGATCTTACAGTCGAGTTTCGTTCCTTTGAGGATTTAACACAAGGATTAATGGACTCTTTATCATAAATTCACTGTAGTTAACTTCTTGATATAACATGTCCATAGTCCTGCTGGCATATCTTATGCAATACTAACCACAATGAATAAATAGTTAATATGACCTTTAGTAGATACAATTCATAGTGCAAAAGGCCTACCATGGATAAGATGAACCACTAGCTCTATGGTGGCAATCTTAAAACATAATTATTCATCCTACCTAGTTGTTTCATGCATCATTATTCAATTATCTTTCTACACAAAGATCACACATGTAGCTATAAACATATGTTGAGAGAATTTGACAATATACACGGTAAGGAAAAACATACAACAAATCTCATGAAATGGAATTCTATAAGAGAAATTTAAATAATGTCACAGGGAAAACCGAGCACCACCACCACACCTAGAACTTCCTGCTTCCAGTTCACCCCCGAGCTGAGTGTTATTTTCCTGTGAGGATTTTTCTCATCAAAGCTTGCCTTTTCTAGGGCAAGGCTTTTATGCTTTTCCTTAACTTAGCATCTTTCTCCAACTAAGTAGTTTAATGGATATTTATCTCCAAATCCATTAATCTCATCTAGATCTGGATCTAGAAGTCTTATTATGAATATTATTGATTCCCATTCACCAATGGGATTTGGCAAGAATCTCCTCTCTTGGTGTTTCATTATTCTAAGTGATTAATTATTTTATTTATTTCATAAATTATTTACTTTTCTTATTACATGTTAGACCTACTTTTTCTCACCTTAGGTTAGCAAAGTTTTACATACAAAGGAGGGGTGTTACATATATGCAATTTTAAACAACATAGAAAATACAAATTTAAATAAGCAAACATACAATTTTAAAATTTTAAATATGAAACACAAATACAAATTCAAATAGGAAAACACATAATATATATTTCCAAGTTTTAACAAATCTCCTTATCCTACCTTGGAATTTAGCTCCTCAGCTCCCGTTTTGTAAAGTTTCTTTATCTTTTCTATATTTAATCATTAAGATGCAATAGCAAGGGTATATTTAGCCTGCCTGTAGACCATAGTTAGTAATTCTATAACGAACTCCACAATCATTCTCAATTTAAGAATAAAGTGGTTATGGTATCGTCTTTTAACCTTATTTTTAAGACTTATGTCTGAGATTTCTAGTAAACGTGATTTAGTGGATGAAGATGGAACTAAGCATAACATTCAACCTATAATAGTTTCTTTACCTACATCAATGATATTAATTAAACTCTACTATCATGATCATCCATCATTATTATAGGTCTTGTTTCCATCATGCATAACAAATTGGTTAATTAAATATAAATTTTAGAAAATGCATTATATAGGTATTGTATCTCATACACACACTAGGTACTGTCAGAAACCTAGTGACATTCAAGTCAATTTCATTGGATATCTTACAGACCCATATATTTATAACTAAAAATATGTACCAGCAATTCCTTATATTGCATGCAGGAGCATCACAACATAGACTATGGTGAACCCTTGATAATACTAAAGGAGACACTGCTCGGTGATTGTTCCACATGCATGAACATCTACAAAACACTAAAGCATGCTACTCTTTCTTACCACCGCAAAAATAATCTTAATAATGTCAATATGCATATGAGAGCACACGAAAGTGATATGCATTATTGAATCCATCATTTCTATACAAGAGGAAATTAAGAAATCCATATATATGAATTGTTGGATTTAAAACCCTAATAATTTTACTAGCACACAAACCCATGTAATTCATTCAAACATTCTCACGGTGAGGAAACTTAAGAAACCATCTCATAGAAAAATTGGAACAATAACATAGACTTAATAAATATTATCGTAAACAAACCAGAATTATGAGAGAGGGTAAGAATCATCATACAAACATGCCACACATCTGACACTAACTAAAACTTTACGTGGAGAGAGGAGCAACACCACCCAACTATGAATCACCTATGATTCCCAATAGCCAAAGATCTTGCCAATGTTCAACTTCCCTCACTTAATTAATGCACTAGATATTTAATAGACTCTTTCATGATTTAGTTACCAACAGTGATGTTAATACAAAGTCATGTTCTGGAGTTAACGTTCCTACCTTAGTAAAACAAAAATTCAGGTTTCCAGAATTGAATTCCCTTCTGAGATAAGACAAACGCAAAATGTAGTTTTTAAATGGGAAACATCAATCTAAAGCTTTTCTCGTGATGTTTCTAAAAGCTAAGAAGGCGGAGCTTTGTGGGGTGTGGAATTTTCATGTTGCTTTAGCAGCCGTTTCTTTTATCCATTGTTGCTCTGGCTAGAAAACTGACCGCTTCGCTATACTTTTCTCCAAAAATAAAACTAAAAGCCACTGCGTCCACGTTGGCAAGGTTTACATGCCAACAATGGTTATAATTTTACTATATGTACATCTTATATTAAAAAATTCTTATCCGTAAACCATACGTAAAATTGTTTTTTATTGTTTCTCATTAGATGCTTTTACGAGCATTATTTCTAAGCATTTTTTAGGGTAACCCTATATCTATAAGCCAAAAGTAGGCTTTTGGGATTGAACAATTTCGTACCTCTCTTGGTCATTGGATAAGGTCGATCTCTCATGGACGTTTCTCATGCAATAAGGATAACAGGCACTGACAGTTCCATAAACAATAAAAACAGACACTGAAACCGGCATGTTGGGAATTTTTCGTTTGCTGTTTGGGATGGGATGGGAAAATACCAAAACCATCAAAATATAAAACACCACAGAGCCAATGCTCTGTTTCCTTTGCTCCAGGATCTTTTTGCACAGAGGATCCTTTTTAAAAATAACTGAGAACAGAGTATTTCACCACCATAAAATATTTCCATTCATTAAAATAAACACACTAATACATATTCATCCTCTTTGCTGTGAGGGATTTACCAAAAGCAAGATTAAACCAAAACTCTGTTTTCACCTGAGAATTTACAGAGACATATTCATCCTCTTTCACTCAGAGGGATTCACCAAAACATTACAAGATAAATTACTCTACCTCCTATGAAATTTTACACCACTGTGTAAATATTTCATTTACATTCACTGTTGTGTGAAAACAAAACTTACAGGGATTTACCCATTTACCTTTTCACTTCTGTGTGAAACAACTCATGGTTTCCAACAAAACCGTCCACTGGTTTTCTTCATTTTCTTTTTCTCTTGCACTGCTGTGCAATCTTTACTTCTTACATTACAATCAAAATTACTCTGCTGCATAAAACATTTTTCATTACAAACCCAAAATATTTATGCACATCTGTGCATACCTCCCTGCAATACAAAATTAATCTCAATGGATTTTCCCTTCGCTGCTGCGAATACAATCACACACTAAAATTTATGACATTACCAATACAAATTTACCCGCACTCTCCTTCTTTCTCTGGTCTCTCTTTTCACGCTGCAGGGGTCACGCATATTTCATATGCGATTACATTGCATATTAACTGGTGCTGCGGTCCACCTATGTTTTACATTTGCTGCTGCAAAAATTACCTTTCGTTCTCACCGTGTGGACATATATTAATCACCATTACACATTGCATTTTTTTTAATCCCCGCAGGCTTTCCCTTTTTTTTACATTACAGACAACATTGGGTCAACGCTTATATTAGAACATATATAAAAAAATATTGCGCCCATACTCTGTATTAAATCGCCTTATGAAAACATTGAAACTTTTACCAGACATGTTTTAATATAAGGTATGGTCCATATCGTGTGGTCCATGCTGTATTAAATTTTCGAACAGGCCCGTGTGTACTTTGGTGAGTGTAAACCAAGGAGACCTTACCTGGAGATCGAACGGCGGACAGTCTTCACAGTTGATCGGACACATATCGGATGGGGTAAGCTGACAACAGGTTACCTTCCGACGGATGTGACTTGCTGATGTCAGGCCAGCATCACTTGCTGGACAGTTGTCAGCTCCCAATTGCATCAGAGCTCGTTGCACGGAAACTGCCTTGTGCAGAAGGGTGGTGCAATATGATCCCAACGGTTTAGGTTTGCCCTGAGTGGTTTTGGCACTGCGGTTGACTGTTGACCGCGCGGTTTAGTTGCTGGCCTCCTGCGCACAGGAGAAATTACCATTTCCAACACTCCCCTTTAATTTCACCTGCTGGGCATTCGGTCATACCCAGACACTTCCTCAACTCCTTGACATGCTGTTGTTGCAAAAGAGTCTTCCTCTTAATAGAGGGATTAACCTGAAACTGTGCTTAAGAGCACCTTCCTCATGATAGAGGGATCCACCATAACAATGTGCTGAAAAACACCTTCCTCTTGATAGAGGGATACACCTGTGACTATGCTGAAAAGCATCATCCTCTTGATAGAGGGATTTACCTGTGCTGAAAAGCACCTTCCTCTTTAACAGAGGGATACACTAAGAACTTTACTTCCTCTCACGGAGGGATTACCGCCAAACACTGTTGTCCATTACCTTTCATTTCTTCAACAAAACTTTATGCTGCTGCATATTCTCTGTTGCACTGTTGTGCCATCTTCTTTGCTGCATCTACCCCACACTGCTGTGTCTACACTTGCTGTTGTGTCGCTACACTTCACTTACATTTCTTTGCAAACTTTGCATTGCTGTGCATTCTTCAAAGACATAATACTTTGTCTTTTCTGGAACAATTACTCTGTCCCACCTTACAAATTTACACCGCTGTAAAGGAAAATTTTCTTTTCCATCTGCTGCTGTCCAAAAACTTCAAGCTGCTGCCTTTTCTTATGCACTGCTGTCCATACCCATAACCATAGACTCTGTCATTCTGGGTTTTTGTTTGCTGCTGCGTTGCCTCTGCAACTTGCACTGTGGCTGCCTTTTGTTTCATCATACTGTTGTGTGCCCATACACTAACTCTTTACTCTCCATTACTTGCACATAGAGAGAAATCATCCTCACGCTGTTTTGCGCTACATTCTCCACACAACAAAACAAACAAAAAAAATTAACACGGGCTGCTGCCTTTTTCTTTTTACACCTTGCTTCACACACTCTTAGTCTTCATTCATTTTTTTTAAACAATGCACTGCTATGCAGTACCTTTCATTTTTCTGCTGCCACACATTATCATTCACCCATGTGCATTAAAAATATGCTGTCCCTTTTTCTCTTTATGCATTTCTTTGCATGCGGCATTGCATATGAAGAAAAAACATTACATTCTTTTCAGCTGTGTATTGTACTCACTCTGCTGTGAGTATGTTCTTTCACATTACATAGAAGGAAACTACCTTCCATTGCTATGCATTTAAATGCATGTGCTCCATAACAAAATTCAAAATCTGTTGTTTTTTTTGTTCTATCTTCCCACTGCTGTGAGGGTCTCCATGCTTTGCATACCTTTCTTATTGCGCTGCTACACTTCACATTTGAGCGCTGCCCCTTTTTCTTCTCTGCTGTTATGGCAGATTTAACTTCATATTTTTTTTTAAAAAATCTTCATCAAAGAGTGACTGTTAAGACAGTTCAACAACAAAAAATTTACAAGCTCCCCTTTAATGTATGCTTGTCTTCTTTTGGTAGACTCTTCTCAAAACAAATTTAGATCAGCTGGGGAGTTCAAGGCATTTTCAGATTGCCTTTCCTTCCTTCTCCATACTTGTGTAACTTTCTTCTTTTGCATGGGTCTAGCTTGTGTAAGATCCCATGTCAAGTTATAATCTCGTGCCATATGCCCAATGTTATGACACTTGAAACATTCAACATTTTTCATGAATAAAAATTCATGATTTCTTCTTGTAAAATTATTTCTTGGAGATTGTCGGGGACCACAACATCTATCTCCATGAAATGCTCTACAGTCTTTTGCCATATGACCAAAGTTTGAACAGGAATAACAATAACCAAAAAATGAACTTTGGTACCTGGGAGATGGAGGTTTCCTTGTTGTACTTCTGAAGCCTTGCTGCCTTGAGATCCTTTGCTGATCACCATTGCCTCTTGCCTCTTTGCCATCAGCTACATTTCTTCTTGGAGCTGGTTGTCTACTTGGAGTAGGATTTCTTCTATGGCAGCCTTCATTTTTCTCCTTGCCTTTGCTGGCACTAGGAGCATCACCATTTCTTTCTGGCTTCTTCACATCTCCCTTGCTTAAAACATTTTCATCCTTGTTTGAGGATTCACCTACATACCCAAGTCCTGATTTATCAGATGGAGATCTGTGATAGCTGAGCATGTCATCCAAAGCTTGAGAGCTCTTCATGATCT